>OZ038389.1:65183452-65195952 GCA_964036045.1 Eutreptiella sp. 'Long Island Sound 2002' | reverse complement strand
CCATGTGATGCATGTACTCAGAGCGGACCATTGATCTGCATTTTCAATGAGGAAATCTGGTACCAAGCCCCATTCTTGTTGTTCTCCTTCTTGATGTGTTGCAAAGTGGGCTGGGGATTTCCATTCCACTGTGTGTCCCAGTGCTGCTAGATGGTGAGCAACTTCTGTGAATGACCACATACATAGCATGGGAAGAGTTAGGCACGACCATTGCATGTGTGTGCCCCATCCTGTGTCCAAAGAGCGGCAGAAAGCACAAGAGAATTCTTCTTTCGTTCCTTCATGACAGTACGGTATGGTTCGTATCCAGTAGGCCACCGTGAGCCCTTCGTTCGTATACTTTCCTTGAGTGACTCCTCTGCGCCATATTACTTTACTCTTGGGATCTCCGGGATGAAAGTCTGGGCGCAAGGAGCTGTTGTAGGCTTCATCAAGAACATGCACCACGTTAGCTGCGAGTGTGCCATGATGAAAGCAGAGCATCGTGTCGTCTAGTGATTCTGGCATGGGTACTTGTCCTGCTATTGCATTCTTCAGGGCATGCTTGGCCGTGTCGTCAGTGTCCTTCTGCCATAACGCGACTTGTGTCTTGCTTTTGGTGTTGTGCTGGGCTGGGATATAGAATTCTGGTACGTGGTTCTCACTCAGGAATGTGGCGTATTGACGCCGGTAGCCGTCTATCCAGGCACATTTGGAGGGTTTGCCCCCATCTCCTCCGTGCATTGCTGCAAGATTGTCCGAGATGGCTCCAAGTACTTGATGTGGGTTGATGTCGTACTTTTCCAGTAGTAGATAGGCAAGAAATTTGCCGCACCACTCTGCCACCCAGCTGCTGCCGCCTTTACATAGCACTTTGGAATATGCTCTTATGGCTACTCCTTGCTCATCAATCACCAGCGCTGACCACGCATGATCATCTTCTTTCTTGGCCCCATCAGACATCAGGATGATTCCGCCTCTTGGAGAGTGGATTACTTCGATTGCAATTGGAGATTCTGTAAGGTCGTACGGTAAGTGGAATGAGATGCCGTAGCTGGCCATCCATTGTTGCGCTGTGATCCAGTCTGGGTGGGTTGGCACTTGCTGTGACGGGTACAGCATGATGGTGCGGATGGTTTCCCTGGTGTAGGTGCTTCTGCTGTTACACGCAGAGAAGAGACCCTTGATGTATTGCAGCTGGAGGCGGGTGAAGATGTGGGGGACTGCAAAGCCTAGATCGTCTATGCTGGCCCATAGCATCTTGTTGGGGGTGCGCACCGGGATGCAGAGCGTTTTGCAGGCTATTCTTTTGATCTGTATCTGCTGGGGTTGTACTTGTTCTGCTCGTGCTGGGATGGCAGAGAAGACGTAGTCTACCACTGAGATTGTGTACGTGACGAGAATTCGGAGAACAAGTATCAGTGAGGGTTGGAGTCTCCCTAGTGATCCTTGCAGTACTTTGAGGCGTGTGGTGAATTTATCAATGGCCGTTTGCGGCTGCTCATTGGGCAGAAGAGGTATCCCTGTCATTTTTAGGCCTGAGCATTGCAGATTGAATTTGTCTTGCATCGTGTCCACCGTGTCCTCAATGTACTTTAGTTCTCTCGGGTTCTTGGGTTCTACTCCAAATATCTGCACTTTCCTGCATTGAGAAGAACCTCCTGTCGACCAGCATCCTTGACTGTAAACATGGAACATGTGGGCAGCGTCTTCCAAGGAAGAGGTGAATCCTCTGCGGTCGTCGCTGTATACAATCTCCAGTACTTTGATGCTGCTGTTCCACGGGGCAGGGAGGCATTTGAAGGCATGTTCTGGTGCTCTGCTGGAGAGGTCTGATGGGTTGCGCTGTTGACTCAGGACTCCGTTGTGAAACCTGGTCCTGGCACAGGTGGTGGTTGCGTATAGGCCCACTCCCATGGAGTCACCTTGCGATCCTCCGTGGCGCATGCAGTATGGTTCTGTCAGTCCAAATGGTGAGACAACATAGATACGAAAGGATCCAAAGAACTGTTCTGCCCAGCGTTCTACTTGAAGCGCTTCTCTGGGGAATAGTTTGTCCATGTCGTGTCTGATGGTGTTGCAAAAGGCATTGCTCTCATCCCAGTCGATAATGAACACCTTACCGTTGGTATGGGCATACCACCATGTGAGCCATCTGCAGGTGATCGCGCACATCTGGGGTGATAACTGCTTTCTGTAGGCATAGTGAGATGGGGGTGTCCATTGGAACCATTCTGAGCGCTCTTGTTGACGCAGGAAAACGTTGCTGGATTCGAGACGACGTAGGTAGGGTTCAAGCAGAATGGGTCTGCTATTGGGAATGAGCCAGGAGGGTTTTTTCTTCTTTAGACATAGGTGAAGTACTGCACATAAGAGTGGACAGTGACTGCCGTTAGCAAATGCTGCGAGCAGTGTGGAGATGAGTAGCAGACTGAATCCGTCTAGGAGACTCACCAGAGCATGAGGAAGCTGCTCTAGTGAGGTGGCTTCTGACGATGAGCGACTGACTAGTGCAGTGAGTTCATGGAAATTCGGAGTTTGACCTGCTGCATCGTCGATGGGAATGCCTGTTCGGGTTCTTTGGAGTCTGTTCATGTGGGCGATGAAGTCAACTGTATCTTCAGGTTGGTCCGTGTCCAATTTCATGCCTTTCTTGAGGTGCTCATAATCTAATCGGATTCCCGGACGCCCGCTGTACAATTCCTTGGCTTGACGCAGCATCTCTTCCTGAAATTCTTCTTTCTCCTGTGGAAAATACTTGCCATCAGCACTGATTTGGTCCACGACTTGGAATTTGTTCTTTTTAAGTTTGATGGCATGAGTTGTTGCGGATGTAATGGATACTCCCTGCGGTTTTTCCAGTGGGATATGCAGCTTGGACGCCATGGCCTTGTTGTTTCGGTTTTCCCACCACTGGGTAACTGCCACAGAATTTCTTCCATCATGTGCTTGAAGTGCAGCCGCCATTGCTTTGGCATCTGCCACCGTCAAGGAGAGGTGTGATTTTCTGCGGGGAATTATACAATCCATTACCAGGAAGTACATGTGCATGACGGCTGTGGGGGACCATTCTGTAATGTTGGCCCATGCGAATAACAGAGAGCAGATGTTCGCAATCTCTTGAAATTCTTTCTGGTTCAGGTGCCGGAAGTCGTACCTGCGTTGAGATGGATCTGCCGGCTTCATCTGGTCGCTGTCCATCACCAGGAAGTACTGCTCCACTCGGTGAGAACTGAGGCCTGGTAGTTGGTCTCTGGTGCACGCTACACATGGAGTACTGTTGTGGGTGAACATCCAATCGATTTCTTTCTCTGAGAGTCCTTTTTTAGTCAGCACTTGATTGGTGGGGTGACCTGTAGCGTACGGACAGTTGAATTCTTTCCATTCTTTCGAGAGTGTTTTCTTGAGCCAGCCACGCTTGCTGCGCATAACGTCGTCATTCAGATCTCCCTGTATGAATGTGATTGTTGCTTTTGCGTTTGAGAGGAATGATGCCACAGCCTTGCTGTGTTCTTCTCTGCTGATTGGGCAAATGCCGGGAGGGAAGTGGACTGATGCTACCGCTATGGAAGTCGGTAGTCCCGGGTTAATGTGGGCGCAGAGGGAGTGCTTTCTGACATCTGTCTTCCATTTCTTTTTCGAGAGTCTTCTCGTGTGCACCAGGATGACCAGGCCGCCGCCTTTGTATGGATCTGAGGCAACGTGTTGATAGGGGAGTCCGTTGAGCCATCCTTCGGGCATGAGAGCCCACGTTTCTTGAAGACAGACGATGTCCGGCATTCCCAGGATTAGGTAACAGTACAGCTGATGCAGCTTCTTCTCGAGGCTTCCGCAATTGATGCCCATGATCTGTAAGTCCACCCACTCTGGGATGTTTGGGTTGGTCGCAGGTGGTATCATGGTGCTGAATTCTTGGTGCATTTGTGCATATGCACGTTGAATGTGCGGGTGAACATCATTGGGAAGGGAGGGTTTGCATGGCCACATTCTGCTGTCGGTGATCGGGAAAACTCCTTCGAGTTTGAATGTTCCCAAGTGTATAATGCTGTGTGTCGCCATTTCAGCCGAAATACTTTCTTGCTTGGGAAGGTGCCAGCAGGCACTGATGTGGGGCTGATTCTGTTGATGGGGGGTTGTCAAATGCAGCTTCATGTGGTAACCTGACAGTTTTCCACATTGACGACATTCCGGGCCGACTGACCATGAAATTGTGTCCTTTGGGTCGTATTCTTGGGCGCAGATCATGATGTATCCGCCTTGAGATTGGAATTGTTGTACCCGTGTTCTTTCTCGAAAGAGTCGGGCATCAGGTGGGATGATTGTCCGGCACCAGAGGAGTAGGACAGAGTCGCAGGACACTATTGGGTAGGACGGGGTGAAAGTCTTGTTGTACTGGTTCTCTGATTCCATGTATGCTTGAAGCCATGCATGGATGATTCGAGTCTGACGGAGCACTACTGCCGGGGGTACTCCTTCTAGATTGGGGATTCTTGTGATGCGATACAGCAGCTCGACTGCTGTCTCTTCTTCTGGGGTTGCTTGATGACAGGGTATGCCATACAGTGCTGGGTTGGGGCAGTTGCAAAGGGCTGTTGTCTCCTGTGAAGCTGGAGTTCCACATCGTGTACATACATGTAGTAGGGTGGTGTGTTCTGGGTTTGCTCTGGTGTTTTGAGATGATGGCTGGAGGGGGTCATGATTGAGATCTGTTGAGCATTTGGTGGACCAGTTGTGTAAGTTTGTCAGGGATGCATCAGCGGTTCTCTTGCTAAGTGAACCGTGTGGTAGCAAGTTATCCGTGTAACGTATGATTAGTGCAGAGCACGATGTGGATTTGGGGAGGGCGAGGGGGATTCATTTCTTCTCCTGCGTTACTCCTGGTGCCGCTGGGATAGAGGCACTGGACGCCGTAATTTGGGCTGGAGGCAAGTCTTCTCTTCGTGGCGTGGATGAGCGTGCTGCTCTATTCTGCGACTGTGGAGCATTGATACGGGCTGTTTCCGCCGCTGGACGTTGTTGATCCGGTGTTGGATGAGCCATAGGGTGCATGTTCTCGTATAGGTGTGGTTGGTAGTGAGAGAATGATGGCTGCATGTGGGGCATGGGTGGATGATGAGGAGGGTACCATGGGTACATAGGACTCTGAGGTGGATACGGGTTGTACTGGTGTCCTGGAACTATTCCTGGTGTTGCTGCAGGTGGGGGTGGTGGCGGGGCCCCCGTGGCTTCTGCTGGTTTGCCTGTTGATTCTGTCTTCCTTCTTTTCGCTGGATTGGGTGGTTCATATGGATCTCCAAATTCATTCTTTGACCGTACTCCAATGTACTTGTTGTTGCCGATGTGGAGCCATACTTTTTCTTTGCCCTGTGCTAGGGCATTCCATGCATGGGGATTCACACTGTTGAGGAACCAGAATCCCTTGTGGATGGCTGCAGGTTGTAGCCCTGAATTAAATCCGAAGTGCTTCTCGATCTCGTTCTCAAGGTCCTTGTACGGCACATCTTTGATTTGGGTAATCATCAGCGTAACTCCTTGACCTTGATGCTGAGGGTATCGAGGTGGTTGCTGCACGGGTGGTTCTGGGGGTTGATTCGTTGGGGGGAAGGGCAGCAGTGAGTTCTTGGGTGTTGTGGGTTGCATATGCGATGTGCTTGATCTTTGTGGGGGATTTTGTTGGTATTGCTGGTACTGTTGATGTTGTTGAGTTGGCATCGGGGTTGGGGTTTGTGGCTGGTATTGGGTAGCTGCTGTAAGGGGTTGAGTTGGCTGTGGAGCTGTGGTGACTGAGTGGTGAGGATTCTCATCTTCCGGAACCATCCATTGGTTGATCCAGTCTGGAGTTTGCACATTCACTGTGGCACCTAGATTCTCTAGTTCAGTCTGCACCGTGTCAAAGTCTGCGACGTTGGTGGTGGTGGCAAGATTTCTTATTACTGCGTTCCACCACTGGGCTGCGGTTTGAGCAGACATCAGACTCAATCGGGTGTTCTCTTCTGTATGAAATGAAAAAGCCAGCATCGTCGCCGACATGGTCCAATCTGCATCTTGTGGGATGGATTGCCACATTTTCTTTAATTCGCTGATTCTTTTGCTGGTCTCAGGGGAAGAGCCGACAGTTCGTCCTTGCATAAATCTCAACCAATCTTGCAGGGCCTGAGTTACTGCTGGGATGTCGCTCGATAGGGCACACATGTGGGCTTTGAGTATGGCCCCGAGTTGCTTGCACTTTTGTGCCTTTTGGAAGAAGTTGAGGATTTTTGCAGCCGCTTTGACTGGTAGTAGGCGCATGTACAGCTGACGTGCTGCAACTTCGCATTCACTGTCATCCAGTGCTTCGCATTTTTCTTGTACTTTGGCTATGATGTCTTCAAAGTTGGCGTAGGTGTCATTGGTTGCAGCTTGTGAAGGGGGAAGTAGTCCAGGCATTCTTTGATCTTGGAATGAGGGGCCTGGCTGATTTTTGGGTACGTAGGATCGGCTGACTTTGTTGAAAGCAAATTTGTTGTGATCTGTGGGGTATCTCTTGGGAGGTTCATAGTCCCTTGGACCTGAGTGGAGCATCAAGTCCGCTGTTGATGGAATTGATGGGGGTTTGATGGCTGGTGTTCTTCGATTCTTTGCTGCTGGTGGAGCTTCCAGTGGCACATCAAGATGAGCATCCAGATTGATAATGGGCGGTGGAGGGTTTCTTCGAGGGGATTGAGCACGGGATGGAGATTGCCCTCCTGGGGATGGAGCACGTTGTTGAGAGCCGGCACGATTTCCTTTGTGTTGGGGTGTGCCTGGTTTCAGGGAGCGAAGTGTAGTGGTGATACTGGCCCTCAACGACTGGTCAGACATGGCTTGTTTGTGCGGCTTGCCATCAATAAAGTTCGGGGACCATGGGGGCAGCTTGTGTTGAGAAGTGGCCCATGCTGCATATAGGGCTGCCCAATAGAATAGCCAGAAAGTGGATTCCGACAGTTGCTTGTCTCCTTCGATAAGTTTGCCGTCTGCCTCCAGCAACCGATGAAAGTTGTACGGATCCTCGTTGATGAGTTTATCGAACTTTTCTTTGGCATTTTCTGATTCCAGATAATGCGACATTCTGTCCAGGATGTCACACCATTCTTCGTTGGACGCATTCTTGAGCCATTCTTGAGTCTGCATTGTCAGGTCCTTGATTGTAAGCCACATGTAATCCGGAAATTCTGCAACCAGTAGAGTCAAGTCTTCCTCGGAGATCGATGCGCGCATTAAGGAGGCGAACATTCCGAAACATGTTGCAAGGCTGGTGGTCATCGATACTTCTGATACTTCAACCTTGGATGGCCAGTGTGTCACCACTGCTTTCAGGTCCCCATCGGAATAGTAGATTCGGGTGAAGTACCCCGCGGTTGTGGGATCTACATACGCACGCTGTCGTTCTGGCGCAAGGGCAATGAATTCTTCAGAGTTCATGGTCAAATTCTTTCAGAAAACACTGATTGACATTGAAGACATGCATATCTGATATCTGGAAATGAGTTCTTCGGAGGGGCGTGGTTCACTGCTAACGGCACTACGTGAGGAGAGTGTTGCACTGACTTCTGCGTGAGCACATGTACAGTCATGCACTTTTGATGGTTTGTGGATCCTTCCCTATTCGTTATGTTGTTGTTGAGCAAACTGTGATCACTTGCAGCATGCACGTACCTGGTTGCGATCTTCGCATCTTGTTCCTGTGCTCTCCTTCTGGATTAGGGCTAATGCTTTATTCGATTTCCCTTCGTGCCTTGATACTTGCATGGGGTCCGGGAGTGTGTGCTGCGGTGTTGAGAGGGCTTTACCTTGTCTGTTTGTCTTTGAATAAGAAAGATTCGATATGACTTTGGATGCTGAGTGTGTTTGGAGAATTTTTTTTTTTACATTCTTTTCTTTATACTGAGTTTCTGTACACCGAGAACATGATGTGCAAGTCATCTGTGGCATGCAGAGTTATCCTATCTGTTCTAATCTGCTCCTTCTGCAGAGACAACATGGCGAAGAATGTTGGTTGGGCGCTGTGTTCAGAATCTCGGGCAGTGCTCGGGCAGTGCACGCATGAGAGATTGTGGGGTGAGGTGTGAGAACATGTAATATCGTTGGGACAGGATTCATCACTCCCTGGTGTGATTGGACACTGCAGGTTACAGAATGGTACGTTGTGATTTTGGCCCTGAGATTCCCATGTGGTCTTGGTGTGGGGTGTCCTACTGAATCTGATTCTTTGAGCTGGTTCTCTCTCCAGACTGGAGGAGGCCACCGTCATCTTCTTCCTAGTCTCTTCAGATACTTTGCTCTCTGTGTGATCGTTTCCACGATTGATCTAGATGTTTCGTTTGAATTCCACTCTTTTCCTGACCATGTGATGCGTATACTCTGGGCGGATTGTTGATCTGCATTCTTGAAGAGGAGACCATGTATCATGCACCATTCTTGATTGTTCTCCTTCATTGAGTGTCACAAGGGGGACTGGGGAATTCCTGTTCCACTGTTTGTTCTGATAATTGCAGATGGCGGGTCACTCCTGTTCAGGTTCACGTACATGGCATGAGACGAATTAAGTATGATTATTGCACGTGTTTGTTCTATTATGTGTTCAAGCGCTGCATAAAAGTGAGGGCTGGGTGTATGCAGAACCTTGACATTACTTGTATGTTCATGGCAGTTATTGATTTTACTGGTGATGTGAATCTCCGGGTTGATGATTGATCATCTCTGGGTGACTTAGCAGGGCAGAAGGGCACAGGCAGATGTACTTCTTGCATAACTTCTGGTGCTTGTGACATTGTCTGTGGATGCAGATGAATCGGGTCCGATGCTTTCTGTCCGGGGGGTTCACCGTTGCCACGGTGGACGTATGTGCTGGTCCAAAGGGCTGCAGCATGATTGCATGAGAGCAATGAGACGGGTTATATATTGCGGGCTGCAGCATGATTGCATGAGAGCAATGAGACGGATCATATATTGCGGGTGGGAAGTCCGTTGGTATTTTGAAAATTTTACTTGAGAGTGCATGCATTTTGGCCGTATGCTGAGGTTATTATGGATACTGCTGATTCACTCATCCTGGACGTGAGCGGGGTTCAGTGCAATTGCGGGTGTGGCATGATTGACGTGTGATACATCTCCACTTCGCAGGTGGGATACTGATCCGATTCCAGTGTCGCTTGGAAAGCATTTGCATCAGGAAGTGATGCGTTCAATAGCAAAATGACGGGGTGCTCAACATTCATTCTTTCGTCAGGTATGCTGATGCTGGGTGATGCTCGATTGGGGGGTGAAGAGAAAGATTGTACCTTTCCCAGCAAATAGACTGGCATGGCCAGTACGGGCAGGTTGATCCGTCCATTGTGGCAGCACCAAGTTGAGTTGATGGACGCAGAAAAAAAAAATTTATTTATGCATCACTGTTTCTGTTACTGTGTTCTCTGAGGACTCGTGCGTACGAGATTCTGATATGTGAAGGGACATGAATTGTCACCGATCCGATCAGATTCTTTTTTCGGCTGTTGGACGTCCTCGGATCATTTGCTCCCAGATTGGGGTTTAGAAAAATGAAACTTGAAACTTGAAACTTGAAACTTGGGTGCCTCCTGGTTGCATACACCGCGAATTGCTTGAGGATCATGGGGTGCGCACGCATGCTGATTTCTGAGTGAATTCTGAATTCTGATTGCATTTACGTGAGCACAGATTGATTCGGTTTCATTCTTACGCATCTGGACTTGATTCTGATTCTCTGCATCCTCAACTCCTCAACTCCCACCACTGATCACCATCTGGGGTCAGCGCAGCGTTTGTGAGGATGAAGTTCTTCTCCCGTGACTGTATTGCACTCAGATAGCCGATGATGGATCACATGAACACACCATGCTTCCAGGTGGAAGCTTCCGTCACCAATAGCACCAGGTTCGGGCAGCGATCCCCAAACAGAAAGACACAGATGTGCACATCCTTCGGATTCTCCCACTCAGGGTCGATCACAGGGCACTGAGATGCAGGCGTCATGTATGGCGCATTCGGCTGTGTAGCCTTGCGACCACAGTCTGGGGTCCACGGCTGGCCAGTCCAATCAGTGGTCCAATCAATCGCGGTCATTCTTTCTTCCGCGGGTCATCCATGTGCAGCTTGACCGTCAGCGTGACCGGCACCGTCAGCTCACTCTCCTTGCCGCTCCTGCTTTTGCCACTGCTCTTGCCGCTTTTGCCACGATACTATTGGGTATGGGGGTAGCCGTACTGAGGTTTGCCTTTGCCATACTGCCGATACGCGGGAACACTCGGGTCGTGTGCGTCCGGGATTCCTTTTCCACGGGGATCTCGGGGAGTGAACTGTCGGGCATGCTTATCAGAAGCCGAGGTCGGAGGTCGAGAAGCCGAGGTCGGAAAAAGCGTGTCGGACAAGTTGCGAAGTCGCAACACCAGGTCATGTGCTTCGTCCGAGGCAGGCAGATGGCTCGCCATGTGGGGCTCAGCGCTGTGCGCAGCCGGTTCGTTGATGGGACTGCGGTTGCTCTGAGATCGATACTCATGCTGGCTGTGCTGTTCGTGACGAGCATACGGATCTTGTCTGTCAAACCGATCGTATCGCTGCTGTCGGGGGCGTGCCTGTTGTTCTTGCTGTTCGGCCACCACGTCCCAGCCTCCAGTGAACGGGAAAACCCCAGTCTGTCCCCAGCCGGACGGTTCCGGTCCCTGTTCCGGTGCTTGTTCCTCGTGAACGCCGTGATCGTATCGGCTTCGCCTGGGTTCATACCTGCCGTACTCAGAAGGGACAGGGGGACTCATCCTTCGGTGCTTGGCAGGAGGCTCGTCAACTTCTTCTTCATCACGATGTTGGGCGTATGCAGACCGTCTGGATTCCATCCGACCTTCAGTGCGAACGTCGCGATCTCGAGGATGGCGGTAATCGCTGGGGCCATGAGCCGTGTCTCGGGAAACGGTGCTTGCATGAGAGCCAGGACGCGCACGGGTGAGGACTCGTTCACGTTCACGTTCTCGGTCACGTTCACGTTCTCGTTCACGTTCACGTTCACGTGCCAGTTCCCATTCATGCTCGCGCAGGAGTGCTCGTGCTGCTGCCACTGCGTGCTCAGAGATAGGTTCTTTCACATATTCTCGTTCGAGTTCGTGAGCTGGTGTCCTGTCATGTGCTCTGGGGCGCTCGCGGACGACATCTCGATAGGATTCATGTGCACGTTCCCGCACCGGTTCTCTGGTGTATTCTCGAGTCCTTCCACGCATGCGGTCTGGGCTGTAGTCTCGATCGAGGCGTTCGCGGGCGTGTTCGCGAAAATACTCTCGAGCTGGCGTGTGAGGTGCTCCACGAGCAGAGTACGTCGAGGGCGAGGTACGCGGCAGGCCACTTTTGCCTTTTCCTTTGCCTTTGATATGTTGAGTGTACGGCGATCCATCCTGATGCTGGGATCTGATGCGGAAAAAATCACCGTCCTCTTCCAGACGCACACGCAGTTCGTAAGTATTCGCGGAGTCCGGGCACATTCGTTGCCAATTTTCTTGCGTCGTCTCGACCATCCAAAATTGGTGCCTTGTCGCAGCCTGTGGAATGGTGGCACCCAGTCTTCGCCTGATGATGGAACTGATTTCGTCGTAATTGTCTTCAGAGATATCCTGTACTCTCAGCACGATCGGATTCGCAATATCATCATCATCATCCGACGGATTCTGGGGGGCGATGTGCACATACTCCTGGCCCCGGGCAATACCAACGGATGGAGGATCGCTGATTGCTGATTGCATGGAGGCTTGCTGATGGCTTTGTTCAGGACTCTGTGCTGGGGCTGGTTCTCGGTACGGTTTCAGTCCTTTCTGGGAGGACGTATAGTCAGGAGACTCTGGGGCTGGGTCTTGGCTCTGGTTCGGTCCTTCCTGGGAGAGCATGTGATCGGAGGACTTTGGGGATTCTGAGAGCAATTCTCGGAGAGCCCTTTGTACTTCATCTTCTTGTTGCTCCGGTTCAGATTCTGGTGCTGGATCTTGCGCATGGGTTTGTTCAATCTCTGGTCTGGGATCTCTGGTCGTCCGGTTTGGGAAACTCCTCCATCGCCATTGTGGCTCCAGTGGTGTCAGAGGAGAGGCGGCAGACGTGGCATCAGAGGAGGGGACAGAGGAGGGGACAGGTTCTGATCCTGACCTGGACATAGTGCAGATGCCCTAGTGTTCGTTGTGAGATATTGGATGAATGAAGACTTTTGTCAGTGGTATGTGGCAGCGAGCACAAGGAGCTGGCACCGTACCAGTTCTCCAGACACGCACGGGATTTTTGACGAGGTACGATCGAATTCTCGGAGAGATCTTTTTTTTTTTTTTTGGCAGCAAGCACAAGGAGCTGGCACCGTACCAGTTCTCCAGACACGCACACGCATGGGATTTTTGACGAGGCATGATTGAAGTCTCGGAGAGTTCTTTCTTTTCATCAGAATTTATGAGGTAGCAGGCACAAGGAGCTGGCACCGTACCAGTTCTCCAGACACGCACGGCATTTCTGACGCGGCACGA
>OZ038389.1:65175952-65180952 GCA_964036045.1 Eutreptiella sp. 'Long Island Sound 2002' | reverse complement strand
CCATGACAGGGGGGCGGGCGGGGGCTGAGTGGGCATCCACCCCCTTCCTTTGGTATGCAGCCATGCAATGAAACCCCTGGGTGCTCTAACTCTAATACTGCCATGGTACACCATACCTATTAAAAAGCCATATCTTGGGCAGTGTATTTACCAGGGTCACTGGGTGGGCTTTGGATGGCAATTATGGACCCCCTCTTATTTTGAGGGTTGAAAACTGAGATAAAGAAAAGTGTTTTTAGAAAGTATTGAGCGGGCCAGTGTTGGGTATCGGGGCCTACTAAGCAGTATGAATGGCTGAAACTGGGGGATGGCATCACTACGGTAGGACCCTGCGCAAAGGAGGAAGCCAATCTCAGTGAAAAAGTAGCCATTCCTGGCCCTATATGCATCCGTAAAATATCAAATGGGACTACTGAGTTTATTGCCCTTCACTGTTATGGTGATAAATGCAGTGCTGGGGTTGCAATGGGCTCTTCGCTCAAAATTTAGCTACTTGTTGCAGTCCTGTCATGATCCTGTCACCAGCACACGTAAATACCTTGTAACACATTTTGTTGTTGTTTTCTGAGTCCACCCTCAAAATAAGGAGGTGGGGATGTCCCTACTTGTCACCCGAAGCTTGCCCTGTGACCAAGCACCATGTGAGATGCAATGCCCAAGATATACCGTGTGCGTGTGTGTGTGTGTGTGTGTGTCCCGCCCTAAGGCTCCTTGGGGATGGATTTGCATACACCATCGAAGCAGATAGGGTAAATTTTGCCAACTACTTCCCCCCCAGCGCTGCGATGGGGCCATGGATAGTTAGCCGCTACACCGGAAAGGAGATGTGTTGCTTGCTTGCTTGTTACTGTTGTTCGCGAGAGCTAAGGGACGGGCATGTGGTGGTACAGCCACATCCTCCAATTCCAGGTACTTGCAAACTAGCGTTCCCTGCTGGCCCTATGGCTAGCCCTTTCAGAGACCCTTTGGTGAATCCAGAGAAACCAAAATGGACTTGAAATGGCCCAAATACATCCATTGGGACATGAAAAATTACGGAGGATGACTAATGTTGCTGGTCGGTGTGGGGACCCTATTGGTCTTGTTGCCTTCTACATGTTGTGCGGTGCCTCTTAGCCTTTGCAGAGCACTTTTGCTTGCCGAGCAGCATGCTAGGGGAAACACACAATGGTTCACGGCTCAGCAGAAAGTATGGCGGCCCATTTTTCCGGGGGAATCAAGTGAGAATGGACCAAAAAAGACATTATGAAGCCTAAAAGACCAATGTTGTGAGGACTACATCTCTAAACTTGTGACCCTGTTTATATGGACACCTTTTGCATGTCGTGCGGCGCCTGCTAGCCTCTCCGGAACACGTTTGCTTGCCCACCAGCTCACCGGGCGGACAATACAATGCCTCATGGCCCAACGGAACGGACCGTCAGGCATTTTTGCCAGCTATTCTTATCCTCGTTAAAAAAAAAATGCACTTTCGACCCATTTTTGATACACTTCTGATACCAAATTGGCGTGTTTGCAAAGCAGTCCTGGGCAAACAGGGCTAAAATGAATTCAAAATCATCAGTTCATAAAACTCATGTGAACGTCCAGAATGACTTTTGAAGAAACACGCCTGTGACCCATTTTTGACCCATTCTTGGTGCCAAAATGGCCCAATTTCAAGGCCTCTGTGACTTTTCGTGTCCCAAAGCGGATTAACATGAGCTCAAATGCCATTGGTGCATTCAGCGCTGAAACTCTGAATTTGGGAAGGCATATGCCAATGCAACAAGAAGGTCCGAGTAGAGTAGAGCCAGAAACATTGGAACATACTACTAGCCAAAACGAAAAGGAGACGTGCCATTGCTTGCTGCTTGTTGTTGTTGTGAGCTACATGAAAGAGGGGCACGGTGTAGTAGCAGGTATTGTGTAGCGGAAATACTGTGTAGTATGCCAGTGGAGTAGTGTAGTGTATCTCAGTGGATGCCGAGATGTAGTACATGGATAAAGCCATGCTGACTACATTCCCCCCTGTGGGGTTGGGAAGACTCTCACTCCCCTCAGCACACAGCGGCTGAACAGTGACGTACCGAAAAATTCGCGGAAGGCCTGGGACACGAACGTAAGGTCCTGCATATCAGTCAGCATCACATTAGCCCTAAGGACGAGGCTCTTGTCGGAGCTGGAGGCCTGCAATACTGTCTGCAGGTTGCTCAACGCCTGCGGAAAGACAAAGGGCTGGTGTCGACGTGCAGCAATGCGATGGCGCTGGCGGGTGTGAACGCAGGAGAATGCGGGACATGCTGGAGGCACACATTGGGGGTGGTAGGCACGTGTGTGTGGGGGGGGGGGGGGGGGGGTGGCACCATATTATAGAGGAGGGCCTGTATGGGTCGACAGGTGGGTCAGAGAAGGCAGGGCCCCTGTGCTTCAGAGGACGACACTCGTGGTGTCTGCACTGGCGCCCCCCGTGTACACCACCCTCACCTAGGCCAGAGCCTCTGGCCTTGAGGTCTTACGATGCTTCTGTGCTCGCACGCCCATGCCGCTCCACGGGTCGCCCTCTCAGGCGTGCCCGTTTGCACGGGCGCTCACTCTCGGGGAGGGGGGGTTCGGGTCCCCGCTGTCGTTTGTCCCCCCGCTGGCCTCGGCCTGTCTCGTTTGGGGCCCCTTGCACCCCCCGGGGTGGGCCCCTGCTCGTCGGCGTGCGTGTGTGTGTGTGCGGGGGCTCAGGGCATTGCACAATGGCACGGGGTACACAGCTTCGTGACTGGGGCTGTGACCGAACCCGTGCACCGGCCCGCACCTTGACACACCCGGTGTTGGGGTTGACAAGCATTCCGACCGGGCCATCGCTTAATGACCGGGGGGGGGGGGGGGCTGGACGCCTTTTCCTCAGGGGAAAAACGAAAGGTATCAAAGAGGCCGGAAATGTGAGGCCAATTTTAGGCACACACTTTTTTTTTAACCCCCCCCCCCTCTCCCCCCTTCCCTCCCCCTGGGGGTAGGGTGTCCGCCACACTGAGCAATAGCCTCGTTCCGAAATCGGTATCTCCCAACCGCCCGACAACAGCGACCCGAAGTGTCGCAGACGGGACTGAGGAAAATGCATTCGCGTGCGCGTGCGCGGGTTGTCGTTCAAGCCACGTTCCGAAGCCCCCCCCCCCCAGCCCACCCTCAAAGGGAGGGGGGCTCCCGTGACAAGAGCCCATACGGCCCAGGGTACGGCCCAGGGGTCAGGGCCGTTAGGGGGAAGGGGCCTGTCCAAGACCAGCGCACTGTGGGACTAGCCCTCAAAAAGGGAGGGATGGGACGGGGCGTGCAAGGCCTTGCACGGCCGTGGGCTGAGAGGGCCGGCTCTGACCAACACGTGTGTGTGAATATAGAGCCCCCCCCCGCTCCTGGAAGGATGCATTGGAAAGGAGGCGAAGGAAGCCTGAGCTATGGCACGTGTGCACAAGGGGCGATCGGCACATAACGCAGGACGAAAGTTGGCTCGTCAGCAAGAGGGGGGGGGGGGGGGGGTCCGGAGCCCAATAATTTGGACACCGAAAATGTTCTTCAGTCCGTCCCACCACGAAATCTGGGTCCCGGGGGGGGGGGGTCCAGGAAGGGCTGTCGGCCGTTCTAATACGTGAGTGCTCGTCAGTGGCCCACATGACCATCGGTGCCTTTGTGTCGCAGAAATGAGACGCGCAGACGAGCCGTGGATGGGGGCACCAGCACAATGGACAGGCGTCCGGCAACGACAAGCACGAAGCGCAGTGCGAGCGAACTCGTGTCGTACTGTGAGTTTGGGACAGTGAGGCACTGCAGGAGGGCGACGCGCTTTGGGACTGCGAGCGGCTCGGGGGGTGGGGCAGTCGCAGACGTCCGGGTGGCGGAGACGGAGGCGGAGGGCGTTGCGGTGGGGCCCGACAAGGGCCGCGCACGCGACGCCGTGGGGCTCAGCGTTGGGGCGGGGGAGCTGGTCCGAGAGGCGGTAGAAAATACACAGACCCCTCCCCCTCCCTCCCTCCCTCCAGCCGATGGCTCTGAGCTGTATCGACTGCAGTCAGCCACAGCACTATGCACACGGTTGATGGCATCGAATCACTGCAGCGCTGTGTTTTGTAAGGCAACGAGGGCTTTCTGGAAGATGTTCTTCGCTCTCTACACGTGATCAGCTCGCTGTACGTGCTCCGTCAAGGTTGAGGGGTATACGAAGCTTGTGGGCCAAAAAAAAGAGGGCAGCCCGGTCCGCCGGGGGTCCGTGTCACTTCCGGTACCTCGTTTTGGGCGTCCGGGTGTTTGAGAAAACAAGCCTCGAAATGATGGACGTGTAGTAGTGCGAGTCCCAGCACGAAAATGCCTCTGAAACGGTCGACCTTTGGCCTGTTTTAGGGCTGTTTCCTGAGGGAATCCGTGTTGGACGCAACAGTCTTCCGGATCGAAGAGCCCTGCCCCGTTCATCACGGCCATGCCACACGTGTGTGAGGGCTCGAGCAGCCACATTTGTCAAGGTCCATCTACGCGCAGACGACACACGACGTGTTACGATCACGGCAACGCTCAAGGGACGCCTTCAACGCCGCAGTGCACCGCAGGGCCGGGCAGGAGCACTGGGGCCGTGCGGAGAGGCCTCGGGGCTGTGAGGCATACCTCCCGCATCTGATTCGCCACCGACCCCCGGCCATTCGCGTACTGCGCCGACGCGTAGATCACGGCGCCCTCGTAGACCACGGCCTGACTGCTCGGCCCCACCGGGACGGGGGCAGCGGGGGTGCGGATTGGGTGCACAACACCTGCGCAGTGACGGCGCGGGGCAGCGACGGACCCGAGTCCGTGACTTCGAACCCGGAGACGCCCCAGGGCCCCGGTCAATTCAAACACAAAACGCGACAGTCCGTTCCTTAGCTCAGGCAAAGGGAGAAGGCGGTGGTCTCGTATCGTGGCCTAGGCCGGCTCCGACTTGATTTTGGGGGGGGGGGGGGGCATTACACTGCAGCGCGTTGGACCCCCCCCCCCACTCCTGAAGGATC
>OZ038389.1:64998452-65168452 GCA_964036045.1 Eutreptiella sp. 'Long Island Sound 2002' | reverse complement strand
CGACGGGGGCTGGCTGGCCAGGCCCTCCGCTGTGTTGTCGCTGCCCCCCATGCGCACGCTCTCTCCTCCTCCACTTCCTGGTGCCCTGTTCCCGCTGTCCTCGCTGCCTCCCCTGCCTCGCTGCCCCTCTCTTCCCTGTCCACTGCACTCTCCCCTGTCCCTTCTGGCGTGGCTGCCGTGTCCTGTTTGGCTGTGTTGCTTCCCCCCCCTTTCCGTTGGCGTTCCTGGGTGGTGCCCCCTCCCCCGCCTGCCATCAAACACTTGCCGTGCCCAGTGGCACGAGATGCCCAACCGCTGAGCTACTCAGTCCCGTGAGAGGGCGTAGGCGGCGAGAGGGTCAGAGCCGCGGGGGATGGCACAAGGCAAAGGTCTGCCGCGCTGTCCGCCAGGGCACGCGTCGTGCAGACACATCCCGTCGGCATTCGAGTTCAGGGGCGGAATACCTTCATCATTGAAGCGGTCGATCGTCGCCACGAGAGTCACGTACTTGAGGCCGCTGTCCATGACCAACCCGATCTCTGCCGCTGCGTCCTCAGGCCTCACCAACTGCACCACCGCCTGCACGCCCAGAGTCGTACCCCAGCCCTTCCCTTGGCGGTGGTACGGGGGAGAAGCGGCCGAGGGGCTGCGGTAGCACTCCCCGATCTTTGCGGGTCTGTCCACGCTGGACTACTGGACCCTTTGGACCCAGTCCTATGCAACTGCCTGCACCATTTCAGTGGAACGTGCCTATTACTGATGAGGGATTACGTATTTTCACCAACGGATTCGAAGGCAATGCCGACTTATCACTTAACTTTTCACACAAGGGATCTTCCCTTGCTTAAGCCCAAGCAAGGGAAGCACAAGGGCATGGCGTGCGGTAAAAACAGGGAAGGCAATGTCAAGTTGATTCAGACCATCAGTAGCACGCCAATGCAGTGACAGTTGCATAACGCTGTTTCGCAAAAGCCTTGGCGACTTCTGTCGCGCTCCCGTAATATTTCAGCAACTGATCCTTATGGGACATTTGCTGGCGGATGAGGACGGCGGCAACCACCGCTTTGTTCACTCGCCGATCCTGCTGGCCTGCAGTTTTGGACACTACCTTCACATCTCGTGCCTGCCCCCCCGTCGCTGTCAGTCCCTATCAGTGGCACCGACCTTCGCTTCAACGCACGTACCTTAGTCACCCCAGGCCCAAAGCTGCTGAAGGCGATCCCAGTGGTATTCGAATTGGGTTCGGCGATGGAGACAATCTCTGAGCCCACCACCTGCACAAAGGGGCACGGGGTCACACCTGCACAAAGGGGCACGGGGTCACACCTGCACAAAGGGACACGGGTCACATCTGCACAAAGGGGCAGGGGGTCACGGGACAAAAGGGGCCGAAGCCGCTCGGGGCCACAAGGGAGGTCAGGTGCTCGTTTAGGGGCTTGGGTCCGAACACGGCCTGCAAACCATCCCCCCCAAAGGGGGGGACCGCGATTTGCTCCGGAGCGAGCGAGCGCCCCATGCAATCGCAACGGACGACCTGCCGGCGATGGTGGATCGTCACCTCCGTTGGGTGCTCGGAGCGGCAGGAACAGTGCCCGTGCAACGGGTCCGTGTGGGGGGACGACATTGTGACACTGTGCGCATACAAATAAATGGAGCAACACTTAACGGGGTTTTGGGACCAATTCCGAAGCTCAAAAAAGGTCAATTCACCCAATTTTCATGCCTTTTCGGGGCTCAAAAAGTGAAAAAAGATCCACAAAAAGGCACAGAAGTAGGATCATGCCACTTGCCTCCGGACGCAGTGCAAAGGTCCTGCCCAACCAGAAGATGTGTGGGCCGTGCGTGTGCAGTGATGGATGGACGGATGTGATGACCAGTACAATGTCTTTTCCCACTCGGCGCACGAGATGGTCCATTACGGCCGCCTTCCGGTCTCACTGCGCTCGTCGACCTCAAGCGCACTTTCTGCAGCGTCCGCACAAAGGCATCGGGGGATCCGCCCCCTCGCCCCCTCCCCCCGTATGTGGACTGTCACGTGTGTGGCGTTGGTCAGCACAACAAGCGGCCCGAGCAGATCACAAGAGGGATAGAGAAAAGCGTGTCAAGAGCGGAAAGCCGACTCCGGGCGCCTTCCGCAAACAGCCCCACGGGTCTTGGCAGACACTTTTGGGGTGGGCGGAGGTACAACCGGTCCGCTCGTGCTGCCACGCCCACAACAACACTCATCTGCGCGTACGCCCAGTCCAATCCATGGCTATGCGCGTCACTGAAAGGGGTTGCCCATGGCTTTGTGGGTCGTTGGTTGGCCACGCCTTGCGGCGGGTCCCATGGGCACGTGTGACACAAGAGAGGGCAACGGTGCGAAGATCCAGACAGCGAGGCATAGCAGCACCTTCACAAACGTCTGTGAATTCTTGTCTGTGCTGATGGTCGCGGTCTGCTGGATGTTGGCGGCCAAGGCCCTGAGCTGGTTCTGGGACAGGCTGCGCACGCGGCGTGTGGGCGAGATGCTCACTCCGTATTTGTCGAACACCTGCTGCTGCAGAGCGCTGGAGGTCGCAACGACAGTTTCTGGCGGTTGGTTCACTGCGTAAACGGCGAACGATTAGAGGAAGGCAACAGCAGGGCACGCGCACCGCGCTGCAGGGGGTGGGAGGGAGGCTGAGGTGCGCCGTTCGTTCCTCACATCACACCGTACACTGCCACAACGGAGGACGCACACCGCACAACGCAAACGCCGGAATCGACACCATGCACAGCACACTGCGGAGCACAGGGGCACTCCGTCCCCACAGACTCCACACCTCATCAACCAGCACACATCACGCAGTGCTCAGCACACCGCACACCGCCCAGCACACCCTATTGCCCCTGAGACGCACGCTCATACTGTCGCGCATGCAGTTCTCAGCCGCGTCTGCAGGACCATAGTGCTCGGGCTGGAGCATACACACGGCGCACTTGACACTCAGCAGTGCCTGTACAAGAGCAAGAGCGGAAGGGAAAACACACAGTCACCCAACCCTTCGGATTGTCACTGGACATCAGGCTCAATTTCAGTTGGGGATCCGGGTGCATGGGCATGTGTAGGGGGTAGGGACATGTGTAGAGGCCAAAATCATTCTAGGCCGAAAAAACACTGAGGCCAGTTCCCCGGATTGGGGAAATTGTCCGCTCGCAAGAATCCCCTTCCTCGGTTCCCGATTTGGGGATTTTTGTCCTCGCAGGACAGAAATCCCCAAATCGGGTGGCGAGGAGGGGGGTTCACGGTAGGGGACAGAAATCCCCTATCCGGGAACTGGGAGGGGGGTTCTCCTGTGGGGAGCATTGTTAGGCCGGTTCCCGAATGAGGGAAAAAAGTCCTCTGGGGACATAAAATTCCACGTTTCGGAACCGGGGAGGGAGGTTCCCCCAGCGATTCACAGCAGCCCATCAGTGCCCCCCAGTCAGGAATCGGGAGATACTATGGCCCCTGAACGGCATCCCATTGGGAGAACCACCTTCGCCGGTTCCCACATGGGGTATTTCTGACCTCAACACACCAGGAATCGAGCCTCCATTTTTCAAAACGAGGTCATATAGAGGTCCTTAAACAGTGATAGTTGAAAATATCGGGTTTGGTTCCCAGTGTTGTGAAACATTGCCGAGCGGTCTCTCGGGGGGAACCCCCTCCCCAGGTCCCGAATGGGGGATTTCTGTTCTCAGCACATCGGGAATTGAACCTCGGTCTTTCAAACAAAGGTCCTTAAAACAGTGATAGTTGAAAAGGTCGGGTCCAGTCTCTAATATGCAGCATACATATGCTGACCAGTCAATCCATCACTGCCCTTGTTGACTTGAGGCTCACAGGACCCCGCGCAGCAAAGCCTGTGACACTTGCCAAAATCAGCCTCACATTTGTGTGACGTTTGGCGAGTGCCACAGGCTCGGCTGCACAGCCTCGCACAACAATAAGGGCAGAGAGGAATCGACACATTGACAACATTATTCAACAAATCAATTGTTCACAAGCAAGGATCAACTCAATCCATTTCACCTGCAAAGAAGAAAAGAAGACCCTCGGCAAAACCCACATGCAGGCAGACAGGCAGGCACGCAAGCAGGCACAAAGTGGGAGGCTAAAACCCGCCGGCTTCTTCAGGAGCAGCGAAACAGCCACGTAGGTGTCCTGACAGGGTCTGACCCCAGGGCTGGTCAGACCCTGGTGCTTGTGTGCACTTGCATGGTGCACAGCAGTTGACTTTGGTGGTCGGACTGCGTGGTCGGCCTCCCAACGGCTAAACGTCCGCCGGAATCTCCTACCCCATGTGGTCTTACTCTGCCGCCCCGGCCGAAACACCAGGGCATTCCAGGACAGGGATGCTGCCAGGACAGTCCAAACAGCATGACCCCCCATTCCTGCGTGCAACCTCGAAGGTCCGCACGCTTTCCGCCATACCTCTGCCCCTGGTGGGGATCCCCCCAGCCACAAGCCCCCAATCCCGAGCCGTTCAGACAAAAACTGTTCAAATGGGCTCTTAAGGGGTGGCCCTGAATGAAATGAAAAAAAATTCGAGAAACCAGGGCCCTGTCTTATAAACAGCACAACAGAGCCCCACAAACAGCGACACACACAGACCACGTAGCCAAACTGGCATGGCATGTCATTCGCTGGGCAATTCTTTTTGTAATCAGCGAAAATCTGATGGTCTTTGGTGTTGCAGCTGTTGATACCTGATGCACGATGGCACATGCAATGGCATGGACGGACGGATGGAAGACTTCGGAGGATGACAGGGCAAAGGCTGACTAAGCGGAGAACGACCAGTGGGAGCAAAGAATGGTGGGCAGAAATCGTGCGCGCCACCCAACGTCACCTGAGCATGGCCCAGCCCTTGAGAAAATGGGCGGATGAAAACTTTGCCACACAGGTGCAGATGCACACATACAGACGTGGTGTGGTGCAGCCGATCCTCATTTCGTCAATCAGGGGCACAGCAGACATGATGGGCAATGGGGCAGATTCTGACCGAGCAACATCAGTGCAATAGGGCTGCTTCCTACTGCGACACGTCGGACATGATGCAGTGGCTCAGTCCTACTAATTGAGCAGTGCAATGTGCACTTCTCATCATGACCTCAAACCCTCGATCCTTTGCCCTTGGCCACAACAAACCCTCTGGCTTGATCAAGCATTTACTCGAGTGGTCCTCTTTGGCAACAACGCACGCCATGCACGGTGGCTGCAGGAATGGAAGGACTCGGTTCATCTCCACATCACACGCCAGACCGAGGGCATCGCAGAAGAACGTTGAGAGCATCAACTGGCTGTCTTCTGCGTTGCACACGTGCACTGAGGACAACAATGGTAAACAGACAGACAAGGGGACAATTGTGGGGATGGTGGCTACGGTGGTTGCGGCCACTGGACATCAGATCGGAGTCAGGGGATACCACGATGGACACAAACGACTTAGAAGATGGGGGGGCTCAAGGGGTATTAGGCTGCACAGAGGGGGTGTCCTTGGGTAAATGACCCCAAAAATGCTGCAAAAAAGGGAATTTGCTGCCAAACACCACCGTAAACGTCGCCATCGGAGGCACAGGGAGGCGTAGGAATGCTGTCTCAGCAAGTTCATACCCCTTCCCACACCCACACACTGTCTGGCCCTCTGGAGACGTGGGGTAGTTCAGCTGAAACCGGAGCAAGCAGCAAGCACGCGCAAACTGGGCAAAACATCAGAACTCAGCGATGGGGGTTTGGTTGTTGCGCAAACTTCGGTGGATGGTACCCCCGATGCATCCTACAAAAGGTGAGCGGGAAATCCAATTGTGCAAAAAATGTCAGAAATGGCCAAGTATCGCCCTTTTGAGACCTTTTAAAGATGTAGGACCTGTGCAGTGGGCCAAATGATAAAAACCCACTCTGCCCTCATGTTGCCTGTTTGGCCATCAAGTTTGGTGACTGTGTGTTTAGCCCAAAAATGACCCGAAAACGACGCGTTTTTGTAGGAATGGTCGATCTGCACCCAACCGCCCATACCGGAGCGGAGCCCTGCGGGAGGCGTACGAACTCACACTTGGTCCTCTATCACACAAACGTGCCTCCCGCCCATTCGGCATGACCCATAACCATCGTGAGGGGCACTGGGCTTGTGAGGCCAACTCCTCTGAGGCACGCTCAGCCACCCACCCCCGAATCTGAATGTCCACGTCGCAGCAGCATTCACTAAAGGCAGACCTCAGGCCTTCAGTGGCTTGGGATCCTTCTTGGCACCCAAGGAACAAAGCAGTACGCGGGTCTAGTGAAAGCAAATCATGTCATTCCACCTGGAGAGTCCCCCATGCGCTGTTTCACTACTCATCAGCCCCTGATGCGTGACTCATGATTCTGTTGCCTAGCACCTGCGTACTCTCCATTTCATGAAATAAAAGCAGAGCTCTACCCTCTCACGCCTCTGCAGGTGGAGCTCGGTGGGAGCATCAGCCAATCACACATCCAAGGAGTTCTCAACATGCACCTTCCCCATCAGCTTGGTCCCAATACTTAGCCCAGTTGGGGCGAGGGTCAGGGCATACGGGCATATCGAACAAGCCTTTTTTGTGATACGGGGGAGGGGGGGGGGGGTGAAATCTTGGAGGAGGCAGGCACTTTTTCAGGGCGGGCACTGCTTTTGTCCTACCCCTACCCTAGGGGGGGGGGGTCCAATCAAGGAGGCAGGCACCCACTCACCGCCTTGTCCATAGTACCTACCCAATATCAAACCACACGCCATGCATCAAATCGTGAAGGGCTCACCACTGCTTGCTGAAGACATGTATGTTACTCACTCACTGTCGCTGGAGCTGTAGCAATCAGAAATTGAGGAAGAATCACCACTAGACTCTCCCTCACACACAACCACATCCCTCTTCCTTTTAGCTCCAACCACTTCTTGTGTTGTCTTGCGCTTATGAGAAGCATGCTTGCCACCCCGATCAGCCTGTGCAGTGCGGAATCGTGCCCTTCGCTCGTTGTTAGAAACCAAACTCCAAACTAGCTGGTTGTCATACTTGCCCCAAGGCAGGGCATCCAATGCCAAAATCATGAATTGTTCAACAAGCTTGGTGAACAAAGACAATCGTTGAGGGGCCAAGAGAGCAGTGAAGCGCGAGAAAGCTTGCTCCACAGCAGCATCAGATGGTGTCAGAGCCAAAGTAGCTCGAAGGAGAATATGGAACTGGGGGAATTGGCCTTTTTGGCACACAATGGAACTCCAAAAATGCCTGGAATTCAGGGGTTTCGGGTGCTTTCTAAAAATGACCTTGCTCAAACTCAGTACAAATAGTCTCCCATGTCAGTTGGGAAAACCGCCTTTTCCAATGCTCAAAGACGGCCTCTAGGTTTGCTTTCCCATGGCTGGTCAGGTTATCATCTTGGGGCCATTCATTGACATCCAACCATCCCAATTTGTCCAGAATCTCACGGTTAAACGAGCGTTTCTCAATTTCGTCCACCAAGGCTGCTCTGATTTTCTGCAAGGATTCAACCAACTCCCTCCCTTGGTTAGAGTGATACCACGAAAGGTGCAACCGCCACCCTCCTGCCTCAAGCTCTTCTCAAGTGCAGAAAAATGCTCCCCTTGTCTTACATCATGCCTCAAGACTTGCAACAAATCTGAGACAGTGGGACTGCGCTCAATAAAACTCATGTCATGTGGCTGCAACCTTTGTTCAGCCACCTTCAATGCATGTGCTATGTCCATCAAGCCAACCACCATCTACAGAAAACGCAAATCACTCCATAGCCTTGCCACTGACTACCACTCGGGTGGTGTTCTGGTCTTCATGAGAATCTTCACGCCACCACTAATCTTGTGCTACAGGATGCCATGGAGGCAACTCAAAAGGCCATACACCCTGTGGGTGCCTTTTTTGTTTGGCAGCCAAAAGCAACTCCTGGAGTTCTTCAGCGGGCCGCCTTTTCACACGCTTTGCCATCCGCTGCGCAACATTCCACAGCCGGCCTTTGGTCAAGCCCTCGGGGGCTTCATCAGAAGCAGAATGGCGTCGTGCAGATTCTCAAAACCAATTGCTTCAGAGCCAAATTGGGAAGCATCAGAAGCATCAGCGGCACTGCCTTGAGAAGCATTGGGGGCACTGCCTTGAGAGAGTGACCCAGCTGCATTGGCAAAGGCAAAGGCAGAAGCACTGCTGCCTTGAGAAAGCACAACATCAGCCGTAGCAGTAGAAGAACCCGCAGGCGACACATCAACATAATCACAGGGAACACATGCTGCCGGAGCAAGGGGAGCCTGTTTCCTAGCAGAGCTGCTGCTTGATGCTTGTGCAGTTGCTACTGCTTCAAGATGCTGCTTCAAGATGTTGCCTGGGTGTTGGCGGAGCAGGCTTCCTAACCAGAAGAGCGGCCAGCTTGGAGCCTTGTGCGGCATTACTCAGCCGATCGCCATGCGCCGGGGACTTCAGATGCTCACACATGGCATTTGGGTGGTCATCCACCCTCATACCACATTTGCAAAGTACTTTCATGATGAGCTGTCAAAAAAAAACAGACAACTGTTTGGACCATGTTCCAGATATTCAGCCTCCCTATTCCCCTGCTGCCACACCCAGGAGTTGAACCAGGGACACAGTACTTGCAAGGGCAGAGTCCTACCACTAAGGTACTCACCACCTCTGACAACATACAGCTCAGGGGTGGAATAGATATTTCACTTTGAATCTATTCCCCCACAAAATCTCAGCCTGGCCCAGCCTTCTGCATCTGTCGCCTTAAATACCCCAGCGCCCTGGATTCAAACCCAGGACCTCTGGACCGCAGATGTAACATAGTACCGCTAGGGTACTGACCAGATCTGGCAACCCACTGCTCAGGGGCAAAATGAAAATTTTGCTTACAAATATTTTTCCCAAAAAATACCAACCCACTCTTGGCCCACCGGGGGGTGATTCCGCTGAGGGCATCCAGAATTTCCAAAAAGGCAGGCAGGCAGCCCCCCCCCCCCTGGGGGGGGTATCCAAGCCACTAAAGAAAGGCTTGATATCGAACGACGTGCGTTGTTTGTGCTTGGAACGAATCTTTGCGGTCTCGCGGTTCGTGTTGCGTTGGCGTGTTTTGGTTCATTTTGTATTCCGTTGGTGCCTTGGCTTGTGTTGATGCGTTGTTGCAGGGGCGAGGGGTCGGTGCAGTTGGTTGGGTAGTTTGGACTCAGTTGCGGTAGCGGTGCGGCAGCTCGTCGTTTCCGTGGGGCTTTGGCTTGCGGTGGGATGGTCGTGGTCTTGGGGGGAGGGGGGTGTTGTGCTGCGTTTTGTTGCGCTGCAGCGCGTTGTGCTGCATTTGCACCTCTTCTTTGGGATCAGCGCAACCTCATGCTACCACTTACATGCCGTGTGGGCGTCAAGAATTCGGGATCATTTCGAATGCAGCAGACAACACACCCAACTGCAGAAAGCTGAAATTTGAATGCAGCGGGGTATCTCCATAAAATGCCGAATGATGCGCCCCGGTACCGCTGCTTGGGAGGCGCAATGAATGCACAAAAATCGGACATGCACTGACTGAAGGGGACACAGGACGCAATGCAATTTCATTGGAAGTGTCCGGCGCCAACAGCGTTATGATTGTCAATTGGGATTGGGGGTAGGGAGGGCACGTACACCTCCAAATGATCGCCACATGGCGCCGATCATTTTGAAAAAAATTGTTGGGCTTTGGGAGGGGGGGTGTCAGCCCCTCAAAATTGAGCCCCTCTTCTGGGCTCGTTTGGTCGCCACTGGGCAAGTAATTCAAATGCGCGACTAAAATCGGTCGGATCTGAGGTGGTACCCGGGGGGGGGGGGGGGGTTGCCGTAAAAGCTGAGGAAGTGTGCCGGTGGGTACTTCCGGGTGTACAACTGGTTTAAGTTATTGGAAATTGTTTGCACTGCTTGTCTTCAGCTCGTGGGGACCTGTGTTTTTACTGGCTGAGAGTGGGACAGGTTGGCTGGGGGTTGGGGGGGGGGGGGGGGGACACCCCCCATGATACACGATGTGGCCTACAGGTACCCGCATCGCTTGTGATGACGCCTCGTCATGTGCCGCAGGAGTCTTGCACCGATGCACCTCTGTGACATCGGTGGTGACAGGGACCGCCCAGAAGGGGTCTGTGATGGTTCCGCTCGATCAGTTGAGGGCATTGAGGGGTTGAGGAGGGGAGGTGTGCTGGACAGGGCAGTCCTCCAGGAAAAGCGAGAACAGACTCTGTCAGTGATCCAGTGATGACTTGGGGCGGGGGGGGGGGGGGGTCGTCCAATTGGTGGCCTACACCTGCACCTGCGGCCCCCTGGCGCAGCAGCCCCCACTGTGCACAGGTGTGGGTACATTTCCCGCCCCCTCCGCAGGTGTGCGTGCGACGCACGCGCGGACATTGGGGGCACAGGCCGGATACCAGCGTCCCTCTCGGGCATGCAGCGGTGCTCTTCCATGCTGTTCTGGTACAGGCAGAGGCCGCACTCGGGGCTCAGTCTCAGCCACGCCGCGAGGGTGCAGAGCCCGTCGGAGCCGCACATTGCAATGTCGCGGAGCGTCAGGATGTCGTGGACCGCACACGTTGCTGCATTGCGAACACGCGTGGCGCCGAAAATGCAGTTTGGGGGTCTGGGGGATCATACTTCGGAGGCCGGCGGGGGCAGGGCGGGGCGGGGGGACTGCAGGCATGTGCTCGAGGGAGGGGAAAGGGCCATTCCCCAACCCCTGCCCCCTGCGCCGTTCGGGTCAGCCCGTTCCGCCCGGGCACTCCCGATCAGAAACATCGACCCGCGGGGCCGCGCTCTCGGGAAATCGCACATGTAGCGCGTAGGAGGGACCGGAATGGTGCACTGGCGCACAGAGTGCCGTGGATGCCGAAACGCAGTCACAATCGAAAATGCGGGCCGCAGGGGCCAAAGGAACATTGGCCCCATCACTTCCGGAGAGGGGGTGGGGGTGAAGGCCGCTCACTTGTCAAAAAGGACTTCGGGGACGACGTCACTGCAGCGGATGGCCGTGTAAAGCAAAGGTTCGCGGACGCATGAGCGCCAAAAGCATTGGAATATACGCGTCATCATTCCACTAACAGAACGTTGCCTTCGATGCAGACAAGTTACCCCCCGCCCCTTGCGAGAACAACGGCACAACCACTGAAAATGACGGAAACACCTCCGGTTGTTCTCACAAGGGCTGTGTGTGCGCGCACTGCGAAAAGACACAAGCGGTGAAGCAACGCATCATTGAGGCCCAGGCAACCATGTCGATGGGGGTGAATCAGAGTCACGTACTGAAGAGACGGACAAAAAGTGGCAGAACAGCAAGCGGCGTCCCTGAAATGCCATCCCTGGCCCCGATCGCAGGAAACACTTCATCTTCACAGACAACCAGAAAATGGAACCACGAAAATGAAATCCAAAACTGCGGAAGCAGTACCTTGTTGGCGTTGTTCTCGCAAAGGGAGGGGGGGAGTGGGGTAGGGGAAAAAAAATCCATGACTCGGAACTCGACAAGGGCAACGCCTGCAAAAAAAAAAAACGGCGCGCATAGCACTGATCATTTGAAAATATATCTGTGAAGGCGAGGCACAACCGAGCAGGCCAAGCCATTCCCCTCCATCCCCCTGCCCAACACAACCCCCTTCATCACCGCGCGTCTGCAAACGGACGTCGTGCGGATATCGTGGGCGTGACATACTTTTGGGGAAGCACGTTTGCAGCGTCCCGTTGGATGCGCATGCGACGCAGGACCGCGTCAAGTTTGCAGCCTTTCGATCTTTGCACGCGGTATCCGACCCGCAGTTGAGCATCTCGTCGTACGTAGACCATTCCGCTGCTGCGCATGGCTCAGAACCATCTGAACAGGGGACAAAGATGGGCGCAGCAGGCGTAAACTGCTCAGCGAAGAGGGGAAGTTGCGGGAGGAGGAGGAGGAGGCGGAGGTGCAGGCGGCGGCGGAGGAGGAGGAATAGGAAGCGGAGGATCAGCAACTCGACCATTGTCAGCCACTCGGCCTGAGCCGTGGGAAAGACGGCCAATGTGGACTGGCCGCCGTTTGCTTCGCCTCAGGGGGAGAAGGGGGGGGGCGGGTGCTGAAAGCGGGCGCACGGCTGATCACGCCCCAGCCCGGCCGCGTCTGGTTGCGTCTTCGTGTCTCATCAGTTTGACATGCTCCCGTCGCATTTTGCAGCCGCCGGCGTCGACAATTCATGGACAGCAGTTGGCGGTTACCCGACAAAAGTCGGCACGTACCTGCTAACAATTGATGGTTTACCGGGGGTTGGCCCGTAACCGTCGGCGTGTCGGTGGGGGGGGGGGGGGGCACAAGGCCTCGGTATCTATTTGTTATTCGGGGGGGGGGGGGGCGGTAGGAAAAACAACCAACAATCCGTTGACGCCCCCGGTGGAAGGCTTCATACCGTAGCATTTGAAAACGGGCGTGGAAGCCACATCGCAGGCGGTCGTGTCGCCGCTGGAGGAGAAGATGGTGCGGGAGCCGATGGCCTGGAGCGGGCGGTAATTTCCAAAGTCCGCGATGAGCCCCTGCCGCGTATTGGCCAGCGAAACGTACGGGTTTAGCGACGCCGCCTGCAACGAAAGGCCAGGCACCACAGGGGGAGGCTCTGAGGGCGGAGGCGGCAGCTACACACACGCACACACACAGCACAGCAGAGGAAAGCTGTGCTGTGCTGTGCTGTGGTGTGTTTTGCCGTGCAGTGCGGTGTGCGTGCGCGCGTGTGTGTGTAGCTGCGTGATGGTGTGTGCGTGCCGTGCTTTGCTGCGCAAAACACCTTAAACCCAACTCCACGCCACTCAATGTCGCCCCCTCTCTTTCAACTTTTTGTCCCTTGTCCGTGTCTGTCTGTCTCACACCGCGCGGGCGCCTCTCTATGCCCCCCCTCTCCCCCTCACCCACCCCCTCTCCCTCTCTCCCTCTCTCTCCTCAACCCCGCTCGCTTCTGCCAAGGCATACGTGCACGGAGGAGGCATAAACCACGGTACCATTTAAAATCTAAAATCCAATCCGAAACCAAATCCAATCCCATCCCATCCAATCGAATCCAATCCCTCCCTCCCTCCCTCCCTCCCTCCCTCCCTCCCTCCCTCCCTCCCTCCTATCAGTCCGTCAGTCAGCCAATAACTTTACCATTTCCTTCACACCTTAAACTTGTTGAGAGTTGCCAGGCTCACGACAAGAGGGGTCTCCATCACAACCCACGTGACGAGCTCATTGCAGCCGGGGGTCGTCAAGCTACCGGCGTACGTGTAATACTGCCCCAAGGGTTTGAAGAGGGTGCTCAGCTGAGCCTTGCCAGCCATGAGGGTGGGCGCCTGTGAAGTTGGGCCGTGGTGCGTTGCACGGGCAAAGGCCAGCGCTACGATCGGTGTGCGAATCACATTTTTGAGTTGGGGACAAGAGGGCGCCCAAGGACGGGCACCCCATCAGCAGCAAAGCGTCTGTGGTTGGGGAGGGCCCTGGCCCTTGTAGCCCTGTGGCACCCTCGATCCCTGCACACCCACATCGTGCCTCCGACCGCTGCCCCTACCTCACCCCTGCCGTTTCCTCTGCGCTTACCCTTCCCCTTCCCTGCCCCTGCCCCTCACATGTGCATGGGCCAGTGCTCAGGACTTGCTGCTCTATGTCCCTTGGACGATGCAGGCCCTCAACGATGCAGATATGGACCTGATCATTGATGATCAGGAGGATGGATATGGCCGCACATGGACAGCCCCACCCCGTCCCCTGCCTGGCCCTGCCCTCGGCCTGCCCCTGCCTTGCGTGGCACGCCATTGCGGCGTCATTCCTCAAACAGGGGGAGGGCCCCAAACGAGGGCTTGGGGGTTCGATACTGAGTGAATATGGAGAGAGGCAGTGCCCTCAGGTGTGGTGCGTAGTTTGCGACTGACAGGCTCTTGTCGTGCGCCTCTGTTGTTGGTGTCCATCACAATTGTATCCCTCAACGGCAGGAGTGCGCCACCTTCCCCAAAGGCATGAGTGGAGAGGGGGCGACCGCCAGTGGAGAGGGAGCGAGGGGGCGGCGGCTGTTGGAGAGGGAGCAATGGCTGTTGGAAAGGGAGGAGGCGAGCCACGGCCGTTCTGCCATAAAAGTCACTGACAATCGCGAACAGCCATGAAATATTCAGGCGCCATGAACCTGCTACAATCCCGGGGTACGGGCAGGCGAGGCCTCAAACCGGCCTAACCCCCGCCAACGTCGTTTGGAGTGACAAGCCTTCCTGCATCCAAACGAAAGCCAATCACTCCAAACCAGCAAGTGCCAGAAGGCACCCCAGGGGGCCAGGGCAGGGGCAAAGGGGGGCAGGGCCAAGGGAAGGGGCAGGAACAAAAAGAACAGGGGGCAAGAGCAGGGACAAGGGATAAAGGCAAAGGGGCAAGGGCAGGGGCACGGAGAAAGGGAGAGAGGGGCGGGGGCAAGGCCAAGGGCGGCGAGACCTTCGATGCCTTAATGACATTCTCGGCGATTGTGGTCAATGCCTGAGGTTCTCCCGATACCCCTAGTTCAAAGAACACCCCAACAACGAGGAGGGCGTCAATCTTCCCACTGCCTGCAGCCTCTGCCACACTGCTCCCGTGCATTGCGTTGTAGTGCACAAAATGGGCCTCCAGAGGGTAGCGCCGTCCCTGAGCACAAATGAAAGCAGACACCCTCGGGCGCACCTTTTTTGAATCCGAACACATGCAATGTTTTCACACACACACGCACACACACACACAAACGGACACGGACACGCACACACCGAAACATTCAAACATTGCATAACATGAAATTGCGTTCCACTGCATGGACGCCATCGGCGCCGCAGTTCAAGAGTAAGTCCTCAAATGCCCAGAAATATTGAATTGCACAATATCATCTTTTCACCATCGACATGTTGATCTGTTGACACCATTGCTCTCTGCAAAGGAGACACTACAGCTGCAGCTCAAGCAAAAGCGTGGCAGGGAATCCCAACCTTCTACCGTCCTGCTCAGGCGGAATTACGCTTGGCGTGCGTCACAGGCCCAGAGCCCCCACTGCATTGCATGTTACAACTGTCCATTGCAAAATATCACGTGGCAAGACATTACGTTGCACTACATTGTATTACGCTGCATTACATTGTATCGCATTGCACCCCGGTGCGATTCATTACATTACATTACGTTACATCACATTATCTTATGCTCCCTTACGTTACACGTACATGTGCCGACATGCACCCAAACACACGTAGATGCACATGTGTGCACATACACACAGATCTTCACAGAAGAGACTACGGTCACAGCTCCATGGGCAAAACGTAGTGCAACAAGGTTGGGGCGAGACTTGTACAAAGCGACACTATCCGGCCGGCACGCAATACGGCAGCAACCTCCACTGTAGGGTGGGGGATGATGGAGGGTGACCTGGAGATAATGCTCACTGCCCTCATCATTGCGTCCCGTTCGGCCCCAATGGAAATGCACTTGCTCCAGCACCCAGTGATGAGTACTGCTGTTGGTGCCACGGCCCACAACCTGGTGGATATTCCCAATCTGCGTTGTTGGGTTGTCTGCCACCATGTTCACCTGCCATGAGACAAGAGATGAAACCACTGCTCAGGTGTCGACAATAAGCGTAACCTGCGGCCGCCCCCCGTCCCCGCAGATCATGGGTAAGCTTCACAGAGGAAGAAGAAAAGCGAGTTGGGCACGGGCTGCGAATGCCTGATGCTGTCAAACCAGGAGAGAAAATGGATCGGGCCCTGATCCCCAACTGTGGTCCCCATCGTTGCACCGTCAGAGCCGGGGTCACATGTCTGGATCAAGGCAGACCCAAGACCCAGCCTGGTACACTGCTGGGGTTGATATGTACGCCTGTATGTGTGGGTGTGGGTGTGTGTGTGTGTGTGTGTGTGTGTGTGTGTACAGTTGCAGGGGTGAATACGACAGGGGCCCGTAGGAGCGGTGCAGAGATGAAGCTGGGAAACAGCAGGGGGGTTGGCCAGCAGGAGCAGGAAGGATGCCTTGGGGGTGACATTCAGTTCAGGGCGGTTTCGGTGGGTCTGAAGGTGGTGTGTAGTGTTAGTGTCGCTAGAGGCGTGGTCTGGGGCTGCAGAGATTAAGTCGCAGATAAAGGTGAGAAGGTGGAGCCCATGGCGGTGGGGAGATAGGGGCTTGGTTGGCCTTGTTCCTTGGGTAACGAGGGCACGCAGGAGTCCTGAGTCCTCCAGTGGGCAAAAGTGGATGAAGGGACCAATAGCAATAACTGCTCCCAAGAATTAACAATGACCTCCAGGTGCGCTCGTGGTGGCCTGCAGTCAAAAGTTGCACACCAAGCATGAAGCATGTGTATGTGTGTGTGTGTGTGTGTGTGGGTCTGTCGGTCGGTCGGTCGGTCTGTTGCAAGCACGTATGTATGCACAGATACATGCATGCATGCATGCATGTATCGATGTGCGTACATCTCTGGGCATTGGTTGGTACTCAAAACACAAACGGGGCTGTTCACCAGATAAAGGGGAATGCAAGAGTGTGGAGGGGGGAGGGGGGTCTCCTCACAGACCCATCCACCCAAAACAGAGCATTCCAATGCACTCGGGTGTATTCTTGCACCACACCCCAAGGATGTAGTGGCACGTTTGACCCCCTAAGGAGGTGTTGGGGTCCAAAATGGAGAGCAATGATGTGGCAAAAGCAGCCATGAACGAAATTTGAGGGAATCTTGTTCAGCCTGATGAAAATGGCTGGCATGGCCGAACCAGCTTGCTGCAAAGGTCAGGGTTAGGTTTAGGGTGATGGTATGGTTAGAGGGAGGGCAAGGGGAGGTAAGAGGAGCCTGTGATTGACCAATGCTTGGCCCTGGGGGCATGTGCCCCCCCCCCCCCCAGTTGCCCCACCTGGACACCCCCCCACTCTCAATCGACCCTCCCGGACCCCCCCCCCCCCACCCAAAAAGAGCCGCTCCCAGACCCCCCCCATCACCCCTCCCAGAAACCCACTCCAAGCCCCCCCACCCCAGTAGTAGCCAGTGCATTCTCCGAACGGCATTTCCCGACCTCTTGCTGGGGGCTCCCCTTTTGCACATACAATTCTCTCTTGCCTCTATGCAGTTACCCTCTCCTGTTACTCTCTTCCATTACTCTCCACTACTCTTTCCTGTGACTCTATACCACTACTCGGTGCAGTTATGCCATACTGTTGCTCTAAACTGTTTCTCTTTCCCGTGACTCTGCACCATTGTTACTCTTTGCCATTACTCTACGCAGTTGCTCTTTCCCGTTACTCTGTGTCTCATTTATACCGTACTCTACGGTTCCTGAATATGTTGTTTTATGCAGCCACTCCATGCAGTTACTCTGTAGACTAACTCTACATTATGTTACTCTATGCAGTTACTCTCTACCATTATTGTATTCTTACCCTAGCCTCGGGTTAGGGCTAGGTTAGGGCTAGGGCTAGGGTCACCGAGCTGGTGGAACCAGTCTTGGTTTTATAACCCTTTTTAGTGTCTAGGGTGGACCTACCAGGTTTAGCAGCAGCAGCAGCAAGCAGCAGCAAGCAGCAAGCAGCAGCACGCGCGAAATGGGTAAAAATCGGAACTCCGTCGTTGTGCTTCAGATTCGGTTGAAATTTTGGTGCATGATACCTATGGGTGTGAAGTACAATCACACAAAGTTTGAGCAAGAAACTCAACGGTGGCGGCCGGGAACGGGATTCGCAAGTGGCGAACCTCAGTTTCAAGAACTGCACTTTAGGGCCAAAAATAGCCATTTTTAGGCCAAAAAAGCCCCGGAGCACACTCAAAACTGCCATACGAAGGGAAACGGTGGGTACACTCCACGTGCGGCTTGACTTCCCCGTGTCAACGAGCTCTTTGCGGCCCTCTAACTCCATCATATGTCCCGGAAACGGCGCAAAAAGGGCCCCAGAAGCTCCAAATGCCGACAACCACAAACCAAGAATAGGCCATATCTTGGCTACATGGCTCAAAATGCGATTCCGAGGGCACCTACTCCACCCGCAACCCCCCACTTTTTGTGGTTTCCACCCCTCACAATTGCCCAAACGGACGCCTAGACCCCAATAACTAGGCCCACTAGGCTGCGGCAAGCTGCAAGCTAAAGCCCAAACAGGTGGTTGCCCAAATGGGTCAACAGGGTCCAATAGGGGCAAAAAGATGACTTTTCTCAAAAATGATCCTAGACCATGTGCGACGCTAAAACAGGTGTTTTTGGACCGTTTTGAGCTTGTGGTGGCCCATTTTGGTCCTCCGAAAATCCCAAAATGCCTTGAAAATGGGCTGTTTTGGGACCAAACATGGGTCAAAAATGGGTCAAAAACGCATTTTTCCAAACCTCATCCTAGACCATTTGGGGTGCACCAACGGGTGAAATGGGCCCATTTGGAGCCCATTTTGGGGCATTTTGGCCCCTCAGAAGTCCAAAAAGCCTTGAAAATGGGCCTCGTGGTGATGGGGTTCACTTGCAAGCTGATTTCACGGTGTCAAGAGCCATCAATGTGTGAATCATTCTTGATGTCCCTCACCAGTCATAGCTGATGTTCCCTCCCCCACCAGCTCGGTCCCAATATTCAGTCTTGATTAGGGTCAGCGAGCTGGTGGAACCAGTCTTGGTTTTATAACCCTTTTTAGTGTCTAGGCTGGACCTACCAGGTTTAGCAGCAAGCAGCAGCAGCAGCAGCAGCAAGCAAGGAAGCAGCACGCCCGAAATGGGCAAAAATCAGAACTCCGTCGTGTTGCTTCAAATTCAGGTGAGATTTTGGTGGATGATACCTATGGGTGTGAAGTACAATCACACAAAGGTTGAGCCAGAAACTCAACGGTGGCGGCCGGTAACGGGATTCGCAAGTGGCGGACCTCAGTTTCAGAAACTGCAATTTAGGGCCAAAAACAGCCATTTTTGGGCCAAAAAAGCCCTGGAACACATTCAAAACGGCCAAACGAAGGGAAACGGTGCGTACACTCCATGTGCGGCTTGACTTCCCCGTGTCAACGAGCTCTTTGCGGCCCTCTAACTCCATGGTATGTCCCGGAAACGGCCCAAAAAGGGCCCCAGAAGCTCCAAATACCGACAGCCACAAACCCATAATAGGCCATATCTTTGGCTACATGGCTCATAATACGATTCCAAGGGCACCTACTCCACCCGCAACCCCCCACTTTTTGTGGTTTCCACCCCTCAGAATTGCCCAAACGGACGCCTAGACCCCAATACCTAGGCCCACTAGGCTGCGGCAAGCTGCAAGCTAAAGCCCAAACAGGTGGTTGCCCAAATGGGTCAACAGGGTCCAGTAGGGGCAAAAAGATGACTTTTCTCAAAAATGATCCTAGAACATGTGCGACGCTAAAACAAGTGTTTTTGGACCGTTTTGAGCTTGTGGTGGCCCATTTTGGTCCTCCGAAAATCCCAAAATGCCTTGAAAATGGGCTGTTTTGGGACCAAAAATGGGTCAAAAATGGGTCAAAGACGCATTTTTCCAAACCTCATCCTAGACCATTTGGGGTGCACAAACGGGTGAAATGGGCCCATTTTGAGCCCATTTTGGGGCATTTTGGTCCCTCAGAAGTCCCAAAAGCCTTGAAAGTGGGCCTCGTGGTGATGGGGTTCACTTGCAAGCTGATTTCACGGTGTCAAGAGCCATCAATGTGTGAATCATTCTTGATGTCCCTCACCATTCATAGCTGATGTTCCCTCCCCCACCAGCTCGGTCCCAATATTCAGTCTTGATTAGGGGTAGGGATAGGGGTAGGTGTAGGGTCACCGAGCTGGTGGAACCAGTCTTGGTTTTATAACCCTTTTTAGTGTCTAGGGTGGACCTACCAGGTTTAGCAGCAAGCAGCAAGCAAGCAGCAAGCAGCACGCGCGAAATGGGGAAAAATCAGAACTCCGTCGTGGTGCTTCAGATTCGGCTGAAATTTTGGTGGATGCCTATGGGTGTGAGGGACAACCACACAAAGTATGAGCCAGAAACTCAACGGTGGCGGCCGGGAATGGGTGTCGCAAGTGGCGGACCTCGGTTTCAAAAACTGCAATTTAGGGCCAAAAACAGCCATTTTTGGGCCAAAACAGCCCTAGAACCCATTCAAAAAGGCCAAACAAAGGGAAAGTGTGGGTACACTCCATGTGCGGCTTGACTTTCCTGTGTCAACGAGCCCTTTGCGGCCCTCTAACTCCACCATATGTCCCGGAAACGGCCCAAAAAGGCCCCCAGAAGCCCCAAATTTTGTGCAGATTGGCTGGCGACAGCCAAAAACCAAGAACAGGCCATATCTTTGGCTACATGGCTCAAAATACGATTCTGAGGGCACCTAGTCCACCCACAACCCCCCACTTTTTGTGGTTTCCACCCCTCAGAATTGCCCAAATGGACGCCTAGACCCACTAGGCTGCGGCAAGCTGCAAGCTCAAGCCCAAACAGGTGGGTGCCCAAATGGGTCAACAGGGTCCAATAGGGGCAAAAAGATGACTTTTCTCAAAAAATGATCCTACACCATGTGCGATGCTAAAACAAGTGTTTTTGGACTGTTTTGAGCTTGTGGTGGCCCATTTTGGTCCTCCGAAAATCCCAAAATGCCTTGAAGATGCGCTGTTTTGGGACCAAAAATGGGTCAAAAATGGGTCAAAAATGCATTTTTCCAAAACTCATCTACACCATTTGGGGTGCACAAACGGGTGAAATGAGCCCATTTTGAGCCCATTTTGGGGCATTTTGGCCCCTCACAAGTCCACAAAAGCCTTGAAAGTGGGCCTTGTGGTGAAGGGGATCACTTGCTAGCCCATTCCACTCTGTCAACGGCCTTCAATGTGTGACTCATTGGTGTCCCTCACCATTCATATCTAATGTTCCCTCCCCCACCAGCTCGGTCCCAATATTCAGTCTTGATTAGGGTTAGGACTAGGCTGAGGGTTGGGGTGGGCGTTAGGGTCAGGGTTGGGTTTAAGGATGGTGTTGGGGTGCAAAGTGGGGTGCACAATTTTCTTTGGGTGTCTTTGGTGCCCATGGAGCGTCGGGCACCTTTCGCAACTAACTGTTGGCCGGAGGCCCCCTAGAGGGGGGTAGTTGGCGTCCTAGGACCCGCGGAGCCCCCGCCCCCCCCCCCCCCCGCACTGGCATCGCTTGCCTACCAATCCAAGGGCCGCATCTGTTGAAGAAAAAATACAGATTTGAAGAGCCCCGCTGCTGTTGGTTTGAGTTTGATGTGGGGTGCAAGGATGGCGGCGCTGTGTTGGAAGTGCACGGGGCTGCACACCTGAAATGTGTGGCCATTGTTCAGCATGTGCAACTCCCGTTGAAGGCTCCAGGACTGGACAAAAATCGCGGGTGGTGCTGACATTGACACTGCCCCACAAATGTCAATGGGGGAGCCTTCATTTCCGCTGCCACAGGAGCCGGTCCAGTCATTGGGCCCAACATCAGAGCACCGGTCATACGACCAAGATCCGTGATGCTTCTCGGAGTAGCCAGTATCTGTGCAAAATGTGAGGAAGCACTCAGGTTCTGGGGCAAAGAGAGCGCAGACAGTGCACTGCAGCCCAACAGAGCAATGCCCATCTGCTGCCCTGTCCAAATTTTTTTCAGTAATTTTTCAATCGTTTCTTCAAAATTTTCAAAAATTCTGACCTTCCGCACTTGCCCTCGTGTTGCACGGTGCGAAACACGGCAGGCTCCTAGAGCAGGTTGAACATGGACTCCGCTACCGATTCCTTCCTCAAATTGTTGGTACGGTACCGCTTCGTCATACCCTGTCCACAGCCGCCGGGTCGGTCCCAAAACACTCCCCTCAGGTGGCATTTTTGCAGCTTTTGGGTGGTTTGAGCAGGTTGCAATGTGCCCCCTCCAGAGGCACGTGTTGTGGTTGGTGCGAACACTTTTTCGAATGTCACAGCTGTTCTTGGGGGGGGGGGGGGGTAGACAGGAGATCCAAATGAGCTAGGGCAAAAGATGGTACCTCGGGTAGAAGAAGACATACTATGATGGTGTGTTTGTTCCTTTAGAGCTAAGCTCAGCTCTGTTGGATGTCTAAAAAACTGAAAACCATTTGACAAAAATCGTACATCTCTCGCTGACGGCACCGATTATGCCAACTTGGTGGGTTTTCGGTGGTTGTTGTCATTGTTGCTTTATTTGTGCCCACTGTGTCCTGTGTCCTGTTGGGGGAGGGTATGTTGGGTATATTCAGAAAGCCCTTAAGAAGGGCTATTTGGAACACCCGGGTCTGCATGCTGTACTGACGATATATTCGAGATTTTCGTCCATTTTGGACACTGCCCGTGTTGCTGATGAGTGGTCCAGACTGTGCGGTGAAAGGGCCTTTTCTCACAGACTTCAAAAGTTATACACATACCCCCCCCCCAAGGGAACAATATTTTGGCACCTCGGACCGAAAATTCAGGAAAATTGGGGAAATTGTCGAAACCCACCGAGTTGCTGGTGCATCCCCATGGGCAGTCTTGGGTGGCTTTTGGTTGTTGTGTGTGGGGCAGACTCGGCGGAATTTGGATTCTCTCATTCCACACCTCTCGTCGGCCAACTTTTTTTGTTGCCCGTGGCCACTTGTGTCAGAACTCTGATAGCCATCGTCAAAAAATAACAGCCCATCTTCTGTCAAAAACCTAATGGTGGTGTGCCTGTCACATTATTGATGGAGGACGGGTTGTCAGGTTAACGCAAATACCTGACCACGCTTGACTTTCACGTTTCTGACAGACGTGAGCCAGGATTTGCGAGGGACATCGGGCACCACATTGGCGAGCAGCCACTACCAGCATTATGAGATGAGTTGTCAGAATCATGACAGTCTGAAGTCTTATTTCTGAGGGCAATCCTCTGTCAAAACTCTGCCAGTGTCTCTCCCTTCCCCGCCCCCCTCCTCTCTCTACATCGTGCCACTGGTCTCATGTTCTGTGCTTTGCCAGTGTTTGCATGCATGTTAAATGCTTAATATCTCTGCAGTTCAGAATATGGACGTCTGTTGCCTCCGCCATGCGGTCGCACCGCTTGAATACATGCAACAGGGGCAACGGGGGGGATGGGTGACTGGTTAGGCAGGAGAGGGAGGGGAGTGGGAACGGGTAAGGGGATGGCAGGCAAGAAAAAGGGGCGGGATAGGGGAAGGAGGACAGAGGAGGAGGGGGTGGCGCAGGGTCGGGCAGGGTATGAGGAGGCGGGGGCGGGCGTGCCCTACTCTGCCCAACATGCCTGAACAATTGAATGAGGGCTCTGTCGGATATGTGCATGCCGTGGTCGTCCCACCGGACGAGTAGACAGTGCGGCTGCCTTTGGGCTGCAGGGGCCGGAAATTGCCGTAGTCTGCAATCAGCCCCTGGCCGTGGTAGGCACCCGTGCGAGGGTTCAGACTGGCCATCTGCGAGAAAGTGTGTGGAAGGTGCAGGATCGAGCCCCATGGATGGTCAAGACTGGTGCGCCAGGCTGATGGGTCCGAGAAGGAAGGTCAGGGCCACGGTTCAGTCAAAAGGGTGCGGGTCAAGGGGCCGCAGAGGTGCGGGCGGGACGGTTAGTGGGTCCCGAAGTTGTTTCGGTTTGGCCTTGTGAGGCAGGGGGATGATTGGGTGTGGGTAATGAGGAGGGGGGTGGCTGAACATGGGGTATGGGATGGAGGTGATTGCATGTGGGGGACCCGGACTTGGGGGGGGGGGGGGGGCGATTGGATATAGGGTGTAGAGTGGGGATGGTGATGGGGGCGCCCGGTGGGGGGATCCCGGGTACCCAAACATACGTACCTCAAAATGATCCCCTTGTCACGCTGATCATTTTGAACACACATATGTGGGGGTTTCAAAATTTTACCCACTGGGGGTCCGGTCCCAGCAGCCAGATTTGGGGGGGGGGGGGGCTGAGGGGGGAAGGTCAGGGGTGAAAATTTTTTCCTGCTTTGCATGCATATTTGAATTCGCCATAAAATTCTGAGCATTTTGAGCATACACACGGAGGGTGAAGTCAATTTTTACCCCCCGTCGTATGTCAAAAAAAAAATTCCCGGCGCCTTCGGCAGCAGGTTTAGGCCAAATGCAGTCCACACCTCCTCAACACTTTGGACCAGGGGGTGGGGGCTGGGGGGGGTTGGTGTCAGGATCTGAGTCTGAACGCCCCCCATAGCGACAGCCTTCCGCCATCGGCTACGCCATCCCTCTGCAAACCGCTCAACAACACTTGCACATTACGATCAATGAATGTTGCTTTCTGCCGCCAAACAAATCAATTCGAGAGAGAATAAGAAAGCAAACCAAAGAACAACTCCCGGGCGCCGTCTCCAGCGACAGAGGCGGAGTGCAGCCTCAGGCCAGATTGAAAATCCCGCCTTTTGGGGGCTTTTCTTCCGGGGCTACTTTGGGGGCCCGACACACGTTTGAATGTTCATTGTGGAACCAACACCCACACTGCTATATATTTTTGGCTCATTGAACAGCTGCAGCCGAAAAATGTGCCAAAATATGCGGAACACCGGCCAAATCCGAGAAAATACAGATCGCACGCATCCCCCTGCCCCCTCTTCCACACACACACCGCACACCCAATCAGTGCCCTGGCTCGACACCGCACATCAAATCAAATTCCCTCTGCTAAACAGAGCCCTCAGACAGCCCAATGACCGATCCAGCGAGTCGCCCGGCACCTTAAACTTGTTCAGAGTCTCCAGTGTGATCACGCGGGGTGTCTCCATCACGATCCATGTCACGACTTGGTGGCAGCCGGGGGTCGTCAGACTGCCCGCATACGCATAGTAGTGGCTCTGCTCGTCAAAGAGGGTGCCCAGCCGCAGCTTTGTCCCGAGAAGAGATGGCGTCTGCATGAGAGGGCAGGGCGTCTCAAACGAGCACATTGCTGTGCAAACGGAGCACTAGGCAAACTCAGGTCGCTTATCAATGGGTGTCCTGAATGAGCAGCGGTGCATATCGCGTCAAGAGGAGGTATGCTAATCAATGAGAGCACACCGGAACTGCCAGGACACTACCGCAACTCAGGGGTCCATGGGGACACCGCACGTTGGTCAAACACTGGGAGTCAGTCCTGCAGGCCACTGGCAAGACGGTGGAAGAGTGTACTTGGTATCCCTGAGTATAGGGGGCGTGGGGCTTTTCAAGCCACCAACTCAGCATTTGGCAAGAGAGACCAAGCGACCGGCAAATAGTTGCACTGCAACCGCACCGAAGGCGCACTGCGCTCAAGGGGCCCCCTACAATACCTCACTCCACGACACTCCACGACTGCCTCTGTTCAGCGCCATCGGACACCGCTGCTGAACGCACGGGTGTTGGTGTTTCAAACTGTTGTGTACATTGTCCTGAGGACCGGTCCAACGCGGGCTCTCACGCACACCGCACACACACTGCGCATCTCTAAGAACACGTTTGCGCACACAATACAACGCCAGCCCGCCAGCACCCCAGCGATGAACCGCCCTCGGAGGCCGAGGGTTGGTGGTGTGCGTATCCGGTGTGTGTCTGGTGAGCACGATTTGTATGCGCACACTGCACAGTGCGCGGGAAGACCCCCAGGGCCAATCCTGCACATGCGCGGTGCCGCATCTCGGCCCGCCTGACCGGCCCCGAGGGCCAATTTCAGGACCTCCCTCCGTGCGAAAACTTTTGGCGCAGGTGCACTGCACGCGCACTCCGGAAAACACTGGCCCGACAAATCTTCCACTGTCCATTGAGCATTGCCAGCTGCCGTAAAGGCTCGGTGGGCACAACGGAAGTGACTTGTGGGTGCACAACCTGGTTTCGGTTTTCAGGAGGAAATTGTCTTTGTTGTCTGTCCACAGCCGGTGGGGAAAAGTATCGTGGGCAGGTGAGACTGGGGCAGTGGTCCCTCTGCTCATAGGTGCTGCTGCCCCTGTGACGTCCCTCCCACGCCAGCACCGACATATTTCAGATCTGGTAATTTCCATGGCAGTGAAGTTTGAAGGGTTCTCACCCCCCCTGACGTGGGAATTGTAACAGGGCCAAGCGGAAGGAGGGGGGGGGGGGCAGACCCCCCGTCCCTCGTCCTTTGCCACAGCCCACAAGCGATCCATGAATGCCGCGGTTTTGGTGAGGCGGAGTTCCAAATGCAGTACCCTTGCACAACTGCAGGAAGACATCAATGCACTCCCAGACATCTGGTGTACAGCCGGTCTAATACCCCCCTTCCCACGGAGGGTTGCTGTGCTCAATGCGTCGCTGATGCGCCAGCCCTGTCTCCATCGCCACACTGCAGGAGCCTGCGCTGGCACGTACCTTCATGGCCCCATGCACCCCATTGGCAATGGCAGTGAGCGCGGCGTCTTGCCCCTGCGGTTGGCCCAGCTCGAACATGACGGCGATGACCAGAAGTGCATCCTTCTGTCCCGAGGCCACGGCTCTGCTCACGCTGGGCCCGTAGGCGGGATTGTAGTGCACGAAATGCGCTTCCAGTGGGAACCGCCGGCCCTGTGAACACGTAGGCAGATGCAAGCGTTGGCTGTGCAACACAACACAACACAACACAACACAACACAACACAACACAACACAACACAACACAACACAACACAACACAACACAACACAACACAACACAACACAACACAACACAATCCCAGGGGATCCGTCCCGACGGTTTCCACTGCTACCCACCCACCATCGGTTGAAAAGGGGGTTTGCCATAAACGCTGAGTAAGTGTGCCGGTTGGTGCTTCCAGGTGTACGCACTGGAATGAGTTTTTCGAAATTGTTTACATTGCTTGCTCCATACCACTGGGAATGCTTCCTGCACACCGCAGGGGAAGGGTAATTAGCTATGGGGTAATTAGCACCGCATTATTTTCCTCAATTTTGGGTGAAGAAAATAGGTCAAAAGTGCACAATGGCGAAGCACAATACTCAAAACGGACAAAAATGTTGTGATAACCACTCCCCATTCAAAAGTACAGTTCACAAAAGAAGGAACAATTTCCCCTGTTTCATGATAATTACCTAAATCACATGCTGCAGGATTACTATTCCCATGAATGGTGACAGTCGGTCAGTTATCCCTCTGCTCACAAGTGCTGTTTCTACCCCTTGGCGCCCTCACACCCAAAATGCCGGCACCCTCACACCCAAAATGCCGGCACCCACATGCTTCCCCCTTTACGGCAGCCCCCCAACAGTTATGTAGGTGTACGTATCGCATATAAATGTATGTGCATGTATGTGCATATATCTCTTGGGAAGATTCATTGTGCGCCGACTCGGTGGATTTTGGCATTTTTCCCGGAGTTTTTGAATTTTTCGTCCAATGAGCCAAGACATCGTTCCCTTGGGGTGGGGGGGGGGGGGGGGGTATGTGTATACTTTTTGAAATCTGTGAGAAAAGGCCATCCCAGGAATGTATGGTTTATGGGGATCGGAAACTTGACGATGCACAGGACGGAGCAATGCACAGGGGACCGCTGATTATTCCGAATCCGAGTTGTCCACATTGTTGTTCCCTTCCACTTCCCTTCCTGTTGTGCATGCTTGACATTTTTCTCCAAATCAACATCAATGCACGTGGCCAGAAACTCCTGCTGTGAAGCCTTCATGGGGTGTACTTTACAATCTCAAAATTGGCTTGCAAAAGAAGCGGCCTCTACGGTGGACAGAATCTGGTGTTCTTCGTGGGTGCATGCAGGTTGCTGCAAACCGGTTGTACGAGGCCTTTTTGCTGTGCTAGGGGACATCTGATGAGTAACCTGCACCCAGTTTGCACCGCCGGAGCGTGCTCTTTTCCGAACTAGAGGTTTCTGGGTTGCATCCGGGGATGCAACGGAACATGGCAGAACATGGTGTGAATTCATATGCGGACATGGCTGCCTGTTGACAAAAACAGGCAGGAAGCAACACAAGCAGTGTCCAAAAAGGACAAAAATCTCGAACATGTCGTCAGTGCAGCATGCAGACCCGGGGTGTTCCGAATAGCCCTTTTCAAGGGCTTTCCGAACATACCCCACATACCCTACCTCCGGAACACTCAGTGGGCACAAATGAGGCAACAATGGCAGCGACCCCCGAAAACCCACCGAGTTGGCGCAATTCTCAACGTCATCGAGAGATATGTAAACACGTATACATGCGTGCACATGCATATACATACACGCATATACTAACACCATCTCTAAATAGGGAGTCTGTGCATGTATGCACAGTGTCCACAGACTATACCCGGGCACTTGTTTCCTTTGGCCTCTTGCTTCCAAGCGCAGCCTGGGGCTGGAAACCTTTCCGCATCGGTTCTCGCCTGCCCCCCTCAATCCAGACGTCTCCACACACTCCCCGGGAGTACGGGCCTCACCCCTGCAGCACATGCCTTTCTGCTAATCACTGGCCTGTATCAAGTGGGAGCTCTGGTATCCACCAGCGCCACGGTCCTCCACAAGGTCTCCCGTGAGCATGTGTCATACAGTTCTTAAGGCAGTCAGTCACCTGTCACCAACCGAAAAGGGGGGAGATCCACAAAAATTACCTCAAAACGATCACTGACCATTTTGAGAGGAAAGAGTTGGGGTAAATAAAGAGGTGGTGGTGGTGGGGCGGGGGGCAGGCAGGCGGGCCCCAATAATGTTTGCGGTGTCTTCGACGCGCTCTTCTCATGGGCTTTCTTTGACACCAGTGGGCAACTGCGGGTGTCTGGCAGGGGAACTGAGTTTCACCAGGACATCCTTCTGCCGCTCAATAATAGTTGCCCCCGTCGCCCCTGGAACTCAGCAGGAACCAGATGCGTCCCGAGTCTGATTCCCCAGCCCCTTCATTGCGTGTGTGACCCAGCAGACGCTCATGGCATGCCCTGTCCCTGCCTTCAGTGCTAGCCCCCCCCCACCAACCCCCCAAGGTGCCCCATAGTGATGTCGCAATCCACTGGGGGTGCCTGCGAGATGGTGTGGCGGATGGTGCCGGCCCAAGTGCAAAGCCACTGGGGGGGGGGGGGGGACGAGGCCATGGTGTTAATTTGTTTGCCTTTGGCGGCGCCTATTGGCCTCTCACCCTTGCACATTCTGACCCTCTGTCGGTCCGAAAGTGTTTTGGTCGTGTCAACGGAGCCCTTGGATGCCCTTCCATGCTAGGTTTGCCAACTCCAGCACTGACTTGTGCGCGCCGGTGTGTGCATCTGCAGGATAGTTTTCCTGACAGGGGCTTCTAACAACCACAATGACTATTTTCCTTTTGTCCTTTCCTTTGCCTCCTTCTGCGCTCTGCACCAATTTTGGTGAGCACGGTCCGCCCTGCTCTTTTACCTCCCCTTGTGTTTCCCTATCCGGGCTCCCAATTTGTCCTGTCCTGGGGGTAAGGGGCGGCGGGACAACGTGTTGCTGTGGGGAGGGGGTAGGGGAGAAGGAGGGGGGGGTGCAGGCGGGGAGGGTGGTGGCCGTTGCGCCCTGTCCCCTCCTTCCCCTGGAAGAAGGCTGTGGCTCCAGGGGGCTCCTTGTTGGTGTCGGTGTACTTGGTGTTGGTGGTTCTGCTGGCCTACATATCCCAGTCTGTCCTGGGCGTAGTTTCATGCTGTTTGCTGGCATGAAGGCCTTAGCTGGCGCGGCGGTGGTAGACCATGCACATAGCACCCGCCGTCAGACTAAGGGTTCAGGACCGGGGCTAGTTCCCCTTCGTACACATCCCCGCAGATGGGGCAAGGGGGGAGTCCTCCCCCCGCGGCCTCCCCCCATCCCCTCTCAACTTTCTGTTGGGCATGTTCTCTGGGCTGCCCTGGGCTGTCCTGGGCTGCCATCTGCTGGTTTCGGTGTTGCTGTGGCGTTGGCGTTGTGGTTGGTGTTGATGCCGTTGTTGTTGGGGTGTGGCAGGGGGTGTCTGTTCCAAGTGGCGTCAGCGTTGTGGTTGGTGATGTTGCCTCCCCTCCTGTGGCACTGACAACAAAATCAGTCCCAACGGGGGATGGGGGGGGGGGGGCTCAACTCCTCTGGTCTGGGGACGCGGACCCCCCCCCCCCCGGCCTTGGCCTCTGGCCACAGTCACCAAAGGTCGCCGGGCTTGGGCCTGACTTGGTCAGAGGCGCCCAACACACCCAAAGGAACTTTTTGTCTGTGGAAGCGTCCCACAACAACGGCCATTTACGCATTTGCATGTCCATCACATGTTGCTCAGATGATAGAGTGTACGGTGCTTCTTGGGGTGTGTGCACACAGGACAACCACTGACCCCTCACCCTGACCACCCCCCCCTCCAGCTGGTGACGTGTGGACTGTCACGCATGTGGCGGTGGTGACACTGTCGGCACAACAAGTGGCACACGCAGGCACAAGAGAGAAAGCAAAGCGCGTCAAGGGCCCAAGACTCGACCCCAGGCGCCTTTCACAAACAGCCCGCCCCGCTGCAGTTGATACCCTCTTCCTCCCGCAACCGGGTCATCACCCAAATGGGGCCTCTGGCCACTGTTATTTTTTTTGGGGGGGGGGGCGTCTCAGCCTGAGGAGTCGAGCCCGTTGTGTACAAAGCCCCTGTTGTGGGCTCAGGGGTGCTGCCTCGTCCGTCCCTCATCCGCCGCGGTGCCACAGAAAAAGGCGGTACGGGACGATACCACAGCCATTCGTTCAGTAGAGAAGTAGGAAGAGGCACCAGCGCTGGCAGAGCACGAGGGGCATGCGGACCTGCACATAGTGCTCACTGCCCTCGTTGGTGAGTCCTGTCCGGCCCCAGTGGAAATGAACCTGCTCCAACACCCACTGAATAGCGCCGCTGCTCCCACGGCCCACGGTAGCGTGCAGCGTCCCCACATCAGTCATGGGGTTGTTTGATATCATGTTCACCTGCCGTTAGCATCAGCGTCCAAGTGTGGGGCAGCGGCGGTGTGTGTGCGTGTGCCTGTGTGTAGGTGTGTGCGCGCCAGACCAACGGAGACCCATTGGCCGCAACGAGGAGGCAAGTGGATGCCATACTGACGACTTCTTTGTGGGTGTCGCTGTGTGTGTGTGGGGGGGTGGGGTGCGTGGGTGCGCGCGTGTGGAGGTGTGCCTGTGTGCACGTGTGTGTGTGTGTGTGTGTGTGCAGGCCTCAGAAATACCCGGACGAGGTGGGTGGTAATATACCCAACAACGTACCCATAATGTACTCAGTACCAGGAAAAATGGGGGGAAATGGGGGGAAATGGGGGGAAATGAGGGAGAAATGGGAGGAAATGGGGGGGAATGGGGTGTTATGGGGGGAGGTGGGGGCAAATAACAAAAAGTGTGGGGCTAGGGTGAACTGGTTTGGTTTCCCCATTTTTACCCATTTTTACCCATTTTTTCTTGGGAGCTTTCGCCAATGCACCCCCCCATAGCCTTGTTGCCAATCAAAACCATGTTTTTTGACCGTTTTAGCCCCAAAACTCCCCAATTTTGCATCGAGCATCCACAATTTCCCACACTTTTCCCCATTTTCCCCCATTTTTCCTAAATCAGCCCATTTCGGATAAGTGCACGGTAACGTTCCGGAAACGGGTATTTCTGAGGCCTGTGTGTGTGTGTGTGTGACAGACAGACAGACAGACAGACAAACAGAGAGTCCGAGGGCTTTTACTGCCAAAAATAGATGTGATATGTGCCACTAATGCAGATCCCCCAATGTGGTGTGGTGGGATGCAGGTATGAGAGTAGTAGAGCGTCCACGAGCATCCACAGGAGCAGGGGACATTGCCAAACCCTCGCACCAGGAGACCCAGCGCGCCCCATGACCCGATACCTGAAAATGGCAGTCATACAAAATCTCGGCAATACATGCGGTTGGGAGGACTTTGGAATGGCGCGGGGGCGGCGGGGCTCTGGGCACAGGGCATTGCATCAGAGCTGACCCCTCGGATTACAAGGCACACAATGCCTCTGGATCCCCCCGGCTCCCTCCCCTGACCCCCCACTCCCAACCCCCAGGGCTGTCCTTGAAGGGGGTGTTGTGGGGGGGGGGGGGGGTATCTGGGACCCAAAACTTGTGTACCACAACTGGCCCAAACAAATGTGCCCTTCAGTTCCACTTCATTTTCTCCCACTCCCCAAAAAAAAAAAAGTTGGTGAGGGAGAGGGGGGAGTCTGGAGGGGGGGAGGGCACATTGGTGTGCGGGTGCGGTATGCGGGGGACATGTGTGGCATGGGGACTCTCAGGAACGGGGTTGGAAAGCGGTACCCGTGCCCCTGCGGGCAATAGGCGTATGTGTGCAAGGGGACGTGCATGTGCCCCATTGGGGGCTCCAGTGGGAATGCGGGGGGGTGAATGGGTGAATGGACGGGTCCCCCCCCCCACTGATCCTGAGTTTTGATCGGCGCTGAAGAAAAGTTTTGTCCCAAATGGACCTGTGCCGAAGGCGCCGGAAAAAAATTTTCGTTTGCCCAAAGGCCCAGACAAGTTCTGCCCCAATCACTAAAGGGGAGGTGTGGGTCCAAGGGGGAGGGGGGTGGTCTGGGACCCCCCAAAAAAATTGGCGCTGAGTTGTTTAGTGAAGGAATGGTCTGGGCCACTGGGTGACAGCGGGACGCGGAACAGGGGAGCAGGGGTTGGGGGCGGGGGGTGGGGGGAACTGCGTCTGGTTGTTGGTCTCTGGACTGGCTGCCCATCGACGGCGGTTGGCAGGCAACCGACGGTGGGTGCGGCCCAGGGGGCGGGGGTGGGGGGTCCTAAAAAAAACAACAAGAAACCGCCCCCCAGACCCACAGACCCTCTAATGTGGTACTGTAGGACTGTTACGAAGGGAGTCCATTGCACAACAGACGACCCTCACAGGCCTAGTCCGCCCCATTCCATGCACCCCCCCAAACACCCGCCCCCCCCCCCCCACTGTTGTGGCCAGCAGACCTGAATGGTGTGGCCGTTGTTCAGAATGTTCACATCTCTTTCGAGGTCCCATCGGGTGACTCTCAGCGATGGGGCGCCGTTCAGTCTCACTGCCCCACAGATGTCGATTGGAGACCCCTCGGTACCACTCGAACATGTGGCAGACCAGTATGAGGGCCCAGTGGCAGTACATTGGTCATACGACCATTCTCCATGGCCTTTGCTCCCGTGTGTATCCACTGCGAAGTGAGCAAGGGACAGAGAGGGAGAAGAGAAAAAGCGGGAGAGCGAGAAAGGGAGAGAAGCAGGGGAGGGAGGGAGGGAGGGAGGGAGGGAGGGAGGGAGGGAGGGAGCGAATGAGGCTGCGTGCAATGTGTATATTTGGCGCTTGCTGCTCGCAACTCATTGTCGTGGTGGCTTCCTGTGTGGCTTGAGCCTTCATCTGCTGCTCTGCCCCGGGCCCCTGCTGCTCTGCCCTGGGCCCTAGATCAAGCCTGTGTGCAGAGGCAGAGTGATGGGGTACCAGCCCCCTCATCAAGCCAAGGGCGAAAAATTAAATGTTGGGGGGGCGGAGCCCTTAGCATGGCCCTTTGTTTGCAACCCCCTCCACCTTGGGTTGGGGCTGTTTTTTGGCTGGCTGCTGAAACAGCCCATTTACCAGAGACCCTCCCTCCCACGAAGGGGGCACTTTGGGCCAGTACCCAAATAGCCCTTTTGTCATCGGTCTGAGCCCAAAACTGCCAAATATTTTGTTGGACAAACATTTTTGTTGCCCTTTCACTTGGTGGGTATTGCTGCACTTTGGGGAGATGTCCTGCCCTGTCCGGATGGGGGGCATGCCTGCACTGGAAGGGGTATACCTGTGGCAAGGGCAAGATTTTCCTGCACTCTCAGGGTATTCCTACACTTTTGAGCGTGAATCTGCACTCTAGGGGGCCTCTGGTTGGCATTCCTACACTCCTCAGGGGGGGGCGGGGTTCTTTCCTCTGGGGGGAACCCCTCCCAGAATTAACAATAATCATCCACAACCCTCCCTCGCAGTTAACAGCAGTTAGTCAAAACTCTCTGGGAATCACACCAGTCATCCAAGACCTTCCGTCAATTAACAGCGGTCATTGAGAGCACGCCAAGAATTATCAGTGGTCATCCGGTCGCCCATCCCCTGTATGATGTACTGCGCACAGAAAGGGGCTCTCACATAGGGCCGGCCCAAAGAGCCCCTTTCTGGGACCCCCCCCCACCCAAACAAAACATTCGGGGGCTCTTTAACCCCCTGCCCAACAAAAACATTTTCAGCTGCCCCAAGTGACCAACAGCCACGTGCTGTCTGGCACCCTGGATGAAGAGATCAGCCAGCAGATCTCCGCTGTGTGCAGCACATGCACTCCAAAGCAGACGACCACTTGCCAACTTGGAGACCTCCAGTCACGGAGGACAAGATAAGACAACCTCCCAGGCTCCTGCGTGGATGTATCACCGCTGTCCCAAGGCCATCAACTGCATTGTGAGCGAGCGTGCCACACTGGTCTGGCCTGTGCCAAGGCACTCCTCAGGCACTGGGGCACAGCACAGCACGGCACGGGACTTCGCATGCAGAGGTCCCCGTGAGGCTGTACATGCGATGCATAGGTACCCCGATGGCCGGCCACAGCCATGGTCCTCGTCTTTCTTATCACCTATCGCCGTAGCCCGCCAGGGAAGTCGTCTCTTGCTACACTGCGGTTTTCAGTATTGTGCTGATATCGCCGTTATTCAACGGTGGATCCCCAATCAGAGCTTTGGCCGAGTTCCGAAGTGCTCGTTGGGGCTACATGGCAGGCGTGTGGACCGCTCCGAACCACTGAAATCTGCCGGTTCGCCCTCACATGTGTGGGCCACCTACTTTGAAGGAGTTTGCCAAACCGAAAAAAACGGAACGCAAGCACGCCAACGCACTGCTCTGCAACCACCCACCCATCCATCGTGGGGAACGGGGGAGGGGGGGCGGGGCTTGTCAGCATTGAGCAACAGCCTCTGCAGGGCATCCAATGTGGAGGTGCGGTGGGGGTGGGGCGGCTCAGAGGCATGCGATCAGATGGGCCGCCAGCCAAGCTCCACACACAAAAACGCGGCGAGCCAAACCTGCACAAGTGACCGAGGGCTCCACAACCACCGTGCAGGCTGTGGTGGTCCCACTGGTCGAGTACACGGTCCGCTGGCCTTTGGGCTGCAGCGGACGGTAGTTGCCCAAATCCGCAATGAGCCCCGCGTGCCCATGAGCTGACACCGCGGTCTCCGGGGGGTTGGCGGTGGCAGCCTACGAAAAGAGCAGCATCGAGAGGAGGAGCTTCCGATCGGTTCCCCGGCTTTGGGCAGTGTCCTAATACTGCAGTGCACAGGACACAGCACACACCCCTTTGCCTGACGCCTCCAGACCAGCGCTTGCCACTGGCGTCCGCCAAGGCAGGCGTGATCCGCAGGAGCTGAGTCCTACCGAGTCAGACCCCGGACGCACCGGACACTGTACACCACACTTGCTGAGTTCTGTATACGAAGCGAGCGAGTGATACCGAGTGCAGGCCTTGCCTTAGCCACGGGGGGGGGGGGGCAGCGTGGGATGAGATGAAAAAGGCAGGCGCCCACTGTTTGGCTTGAGGCACACCACTTGCCCCCCCCCCCCCTCCCCTCTGGCGGCTGGTTTCGCAACCCCAATGAACATCTGCATCCACTTCTCAAACTTCAGAGTATCCTGACGTGGCGTTTCTTGGAAGGCCTGCGACACGGAGAACAAAAAAAAATTCCTCGCGCCTTTGGCACGAACCATCGATGAAACCACACAAACATTTTGGACCATTGGGGTGCTGGGGGCTCAGCCAAGGCGGCAGGCACCCACCCACTAAGTCCTCAGAGTGAATAAAATGTGAAGCAAATCTTCTTCCGGCACCTTGAAAATAGGGACCAACAAACCCATCACCTTCCCCCGCCCCCTGCCCACCCACCCCCCAACACTTGGCCTAACCCAATGGGGGGGAGGGGTCCAAAGTGAAAGAGGCACCCACGTTCCTGATGGCAGGCAGCCCCCTCCTGGGGGGGTGTACGCCTCCACAAAGCAAAGGCCTGACTGAGAGACAGATGGGTACAGACACCAGTGGCGTGTCTGTCTTGCACAGTGAAATGTCTGTTGTGTGACCTGCTGGTTGTGGGTTGTGGGGGAGTCAGTTCTGCGGGTGTGGGGCAGGAAGACGGGCGGGCGGAGGGGAACCAGGGGGAGTGGGAGACTGGAAGATATGCCCCATTGCTCCCAATGTCCTGTGCAACGACAACGACGCGGGCCAACAAAGAAACAATGAGGCCGCAATAACGGATGACACACTTCGACAGCAAAAATGCCGAGAGGCCCAAGGGACTGGCAAATACTTCACCACGTTTGACTGAAGAATAAATATCTTCGGCGCCGGATTTCACAATGACTAATTAATGGCCCCGGCCCATTGCCCCCCCATCCCCCCATTTTGGGGCTGCTCTATTGTAACCCCTGCCCCGCCGCCCGCGCCTTTGAAAAGTCGACTTCTCGGCCGACTCGGCACCCAAGCCACTCTGCAACACTGAGAACGCCTCCAGCGCGCCGCGGGTGCGTGGGCAGGCCCTGGGGATGGGCCCACTTGCCCCCGGGCAACAGGGCACGAGGTTCGGGCAAGGCCTGGGACATCGCGCCGCCGAAGCAGCTGCGGCACAGGTGCAAGCGAGGCGCGCCCACAATGCAGAAGCCACCAGTAAACCCTAGAAAAATGCTGCTGGGTCCAGAATTGCGAAGTTGAGGCGCCCAGTGGCAAGACTGTTGCCAGAAGCCCAACTGCACTGTCCTCATGCAGGAAGGAAAACAATAGCGGCAGTCAAACAACAGCGCCTGGCCCGGCCCCACAGCGGTTGGCGATGGCAGTTGGTGGTTACTCCAAAAAATCAGCCGGCAACCGCCAGCAGTTGGTGGTCAACTGCTGGCGGTTGACTGGTAACCGCAAAGTTGGTTCTTCGGCAACGAAAAAAACCCTCAATTCCGGACAGTCCTTCACAAAAAACAATGGACTCCTCCATGACACTGTGCTTCACCCCTCATTCAGGCAATCTGCGCCTTCCCCATGACTCTGGTACCCAACCCTCGAGGCGCATTGCCATGGGCATGCTGCTGGTGCCACCGGAAAGCCTTCCCACAGAAGCAGGATCAGGGGGATCAGCGAGGTCGTTGACGAGTAGCACGCAGCACGAGCAGCAGGGCACCTTGAACTTGTCCAGAGTGCCCTGGGTCACGACCCGCGGGGTCTCCATCACAATCCACGTCACGATCTCATTGCATCCAGGGGTCGTGAGGCTGCCTCCGTACGCATAGTACGAGCCCACGGTCTCGAAGATGTCGCTGAGCCTCACATTCGTGTGCAACGGAGATGGGGTCTGCAACAGAAATGGGGGGGGGGGCTTGATGCAGAAAAAAAAAACACTACCGCGTCTCCCACGCCTCCCCCAACTAATCCGCAGACCGCTGTTGGAGATGGCCGCCGAGGAAAGTGTAGCTTGATTGCGGAAATAAGCGGTAGTTGCGTTTTTTTTTTTTGGCGCAAGTCGTATGTTTTTTCCGACTAAAACCTTTTTTTAGGCATAAGCTGTATAAATTTTTTTGGCGGACGTCGCGTATGGAAAATTTTTTTTCGAAAAAAAGAAAAGAAAAAGGAGGTTGCCTAGAAAAAACCCAACAACCACCATTGCTACCGGAGGAGGTGAAGCATATAGCCCCCACGGACATTTGGGGTACCTCCGGCACAGGTAAAGCAATGGAGCTGTGGCGTGAAGGGTGGTTTTTATACTCATCGCTTGCAGATGGCGGAAAGAAGGAAATAATGTTGGAGCACACCCATATGCGGTGCTCATCATGATCGCAAACGAAAATGCATTTTGCCCTTCGGCCTTTGGCAAGCAGTATCAAACTATATTGCTGCCGGTGCCACCGGTTGCGAAGCTCAAGCCAACGATACGACCTCGGGCCAACTACATTCTTCACATGTGACCATAATGGCGTGGAGCCAACTACAAGGAGTCGGCGAACACACACTTGTGGATCAAATTAGACTTTGTGTTCGGCTTTGTACGCAGATTGCTGTTGCGTGCACAAGTGTCAGAGATATCCTTTACAAGGTACTTGTTCAAGTCATCAATAAATTGTTGGTCGTTCACCAACCGACCCTCTATGCCCTTTGGATACGCCTTGGGGACCTCAAATCGCTTCCCACGGATGAGCACATATGGACGGGCGTCATCACATGGGGGGGGTTATAAGAGTCAGAGGACTGCGAGATTGTTGGGGGGGCGCCAACATGGCCCTTCACTGGCTGCCCATGTGGGGGCACATCCTCACAATTGGAGGCTAGGTAGGTAGGAGATTCTCTAGCTTTCTGCTCCGAGGAGGAGGTGCCCTCAGGTTGCAAAAGAGGATCCTCTTCATCAAAAAAGAGAGGGGAAGTAGATGGGGGCGGAGACTCAGAGTTGGAGGCTGGGGCAGGATGAGATTCTCCAGGCTTCCACAAACTGACTCCCTCCTCCCATCCATTCTCCGGATGGTGCCGGGGACTTAGACGAAGCTGCATTGATGATGCGCAATGCCTGCTTGATGAATCCTTTCGGCAAAGGCGCCAAAATAATATCAATGCCTTCCAAGCTTCGCTGATGGCCAACCTCGTCACAAAGATGCAAGGATTCATATAGCCACATGACCAGCCATCCTTTTGAAAACCCAAAGCCCGAGCATGTGTGGAAATACCCTTTTGCTTCAGGTGTTTCAACATTGGCCGGACCAAGGAAGTATCAGGAAATGGCTCCCAAGTCCAGACTTTGAAGGCCCAAACTGACACTCTACAAACCATTCGCAATCATCACTCTGAACAGTAAAGATGTGGCAGTGCCTCCAAGCCAAACCACCAATTGTGTGATTGATTCCATGACGACCTTCGTACTTCTTTGTGGTGTTCAGCTGGGACACAATGTATGCCACCGTAGTAGTCTATACCCGTGGCTCACCGATTTCATTGCGGTACAACTTGTGGTTAAGCCATGCAATAATATCCTTGTCGCTCAACCAATCTCCCACGACAAGAGGCTTGGTTTCATCCATAGGCATACGATGGGTAACCTTCCGTGCTACACTGACAGGAGTAGCAGCAGTATCCTCCTCCTCGGAAATGCTGGCACCCGACGGCTCGGCTACTTTGGAGGGAGTGACAGGCACAATAGTATGTTGCTCTGGAGTGCCGGCATCCGCCGGCTCAGCTACTCTAGGCGGGGAGTCCTCCTCAGCAGTGTGGCTACATAACCCCTACCCTCTGGGGGTCCACAAGACTTCACATTAGGGAACAAAATAAGCAATGACCCACAAAAGGGCAGAAATGCCGGCACCCAACGGCTCGGCTACTTTGGAGGGAGTGACAGGCACAATAGTATGTTGCTCCGGAGTGCCGGCATCCGACGGCTCAGCTACTCTAGGCGGGGAGTCCTCCTCAGCAATGGCCCACAAGCAGATTGGCTACATAACCCCTACGCTCTAAGGGCGCAACAAGACTTCACATCAGGGGACAAAATAAGCAGTGACCCACAAAAGGGCACATTGGCTACTTAACCCCTGCCGTCTTGGGGATCCCTAGCACTTCAAAGCGGGGGAGAGTTTTTTTTTTTGTGTAAGTCACGTACTTTTGTTTTAAAGCGTAAATCGCGGTTTGTTTTAGGCATAGGTCACGTCACAAAAAAAGCATAAGTCACGTGCCAAACATTTTCAAATCTTCTTCCCCACATTTGACTTATGCCAAAAAAGCGCGACTTACGCCAAAAAAAAAAAATAAGCGAATTACGAGTGACACATGGCAGCTAGGCACTGCACAGCGCAAAGTTTCAAATCATGCGGTAATACATCCACCTGAAAGTTGTCACTGGTGAAGAGAAGCTTCACCCGTAGGCGGTACATAGTGAACAAAAATTGGCCATTAACTGCCAGCGGTTGGCAAATAGCTACTGTGCACTCTACAATGTACATGATGATGGATCTGCGAGACCAGGCCTGAGGTTGAACAGGGTGTTGTTGTGGGGGGGGGGGGGGGTGTCTAGGACCAGGCCTGAGCTTGGACAGGGTGTTGTTGTTGAGGCAGGGGTGTCTGAAACCTCAAAAACCAGAAATGGCCCAAAAACTTTTGAAGTAAACTCATGTTCCCGCTCTATTTTGGTGAGGAGGAGGGGCGACACGGATGCCCAAACAACTCTCCAATTCGGGCCTGCAACAGGGCTCTTGCTTTGCTGGCACACTTTGGCAGACCAAACGGACATTCCCGGCTCTGGCCCATTCACTGCTGACGGACAATTCAGGTTACAGAACTGGGGGAGTAGTGGGAGCGTTGTACACGACGGGGGATGGCGTTGGAATCCGATCCCGCACAACAGCGCGACCAGGTGCGCGTGCCCAGAGCCCCCAGTGTACCTTGGCGGCCGCGGCAACGCCCTTTGCGATTTCCGTCAGCGCCGCGGGCTCGCCCTGTTGAAGGCCCAGCTCGAACAGCACCCCGATGACCAGCAGGGCATCGGCTTTGCCACTGGCGGCGGCCTCGGCCACGCTGCTGCCGTAGGCCGAGTTGTAGTGCACAAAGTGGGCCTCCAGAGGGTAGCGCTGTCCCTGAACACGCACGTGGCCGTGGGTGAGGGGCGCTCAGTCGCAGTGCAGTGTGCAGGTCAGGGGCTGAATGTAGGGCGGAAGAGAGGAACGACCGTCCAACACCACCGCAGGACTACCAGAGCCTCCCAACACCACAGCCACCACCACCACCTGCTGCTCCTCGTGCCGCTGAACCGCGCCCAACGGGCTGCTGCAGCATGTTTACTGCACAGTTCATCCCCCGCCGGGCGTTTCAGTTCAGTTCTGGACCCCAACCCCTTCGGGGTGGGCCAGGGGGTCCGGAGGGGGGGGGGGGTTGCCGGCATTACACAAGTGGGGGGCTGGGGGGCATTGGATGTCAGCTTACATATGGTGTGCCGAAGCACCGCCAGTACGCGCTTCCACAAACGCTCTTGAACTCCCCATTTATACCTCCCGTCCCTGGGGAAGGGCTGGGAGGGCTGCCCCGGGGGAGGGGGGGGGGGGGCTTACAAAATCTCTCTTCTACAGCGTGAATGAGGGGGGGGTGGGGTTGGAGTTTGAATTTGGGGGGGGGGGGCAAGAAAAATAACTGCGGTGCCTTCAGCGCCCTCTGATTGTGAACGTTCTGGGAAAAACAATCTCGTGAATTTCAATCCGAATTGGGTACAGGAATGTCGCAACGAGCGGCAGTCCACCGCAGTTGCTGGCCAAGCCGCAGCTTGGCACTTAACCGACGGCAGTCGGTGCTCACCCGACCAACGTCAGCCGCTGACTGCCAACCGTTGGTGGCTGACCCCCGGCGGCCGGGCGGTAAACGCCGGCATTGGGGGAGGGAGGTCCTGAAGGGCTGTCCTCGGGGAACATGAGAGGCCCCGTCCACAAAGGACAGCGCTGGTGGGGGCAGGAGCACAAGGGGACCTGGATGTAGTGCTCGCTGCCTTCGTCATTGCGCCCCTTGCGGCCCCAATGGAAGTGCACCTGCTCCACGACCCAGCGGTGGGTGCTGCTGTTGGTGCCGCGCCCCACGAGCGTGTGCAGACCGCCCACTTCGGTCGTCGGCTTGTCAAACCCGATGTTCACCTGCGCGAAAGGACTGCATTGGCCACGCGCTCCAGACCCACACCGGAGGGCACTGGCCACGCCCATGTGCGCTATGCAGAGGGCCCCACGCCCCCCGAAGCCCCTGCCGGCCACTTCCGCTGATCAGCGGCTCCGCAGTCGCACACCCACGGCCCAGGGCAGGGACATCGACGGTCGCACGCATCCCGCGCATCACACAAGGCCGTGCACACGCACCACATGTACATACATTCCACCGCAGGTCCAGGCACTTACTGATCCGCCCTCCACGCACCCTCTATGCGTCGTCTATGCCCCCACTCTGCCCACAATGCACACGCTATGCGCCCCCCAGGCCCCCACTGGGCGTCCAGCGGGTACATCTGTCAGCGCAGAGAAGGCAATGCCAAACCTGAATGGTGTGGCCATTGTTGAGGATGGACACGGGCCGCAGCAGGTCCCACGCGGCGGTTTGGAATAGCGGCAGTTGGAAGCCCACGGCCCCACAAATGTCGATGGGGGAGCCTTGGCTGCCCGAACAACCTCCTCCCCAGTACTTGGGGCCTGCACTGGGGCACCGATCATACGTCCAAGAGTGCGGTTCCCCGAGGGCATGGCTGCTGCCGGCTGTGAAGAAAGGGATGCGATGACAAGGGCGACGTGCACGCACACGTGAACATGGAACGCGATATGCTCCTCCGTCCCCGCGACTCGCCCCATACGAACAACGCGCCTTGGGAGAGCCGTTGCCCTAAGGCATTGGGAGGTGGCCGACGAGGAGGGCGTGCACGCGCGTGTGCGGGCGCAGCGGAACGGGCAATGGGACGTTCTGTGACGTTTTGTGCGGGCCCCACCTTCGGGGACCCTCACCCCAACGCTCAGCCGCCAATCAGGCATGCGGTTATAGATGTGCGTGTGCGGGTGTGCACGCGTAAGATGTTCCGGCTGTACACCGTTGCGCACGGTTACCCCTGAAAGCCGCGCGCAGTTGTGTGCGCTGGGGATGACGTCACCCCCTGTACGACTTCAGGAATTTGTCCGCTGTATTCAAATGCACATGACAGCAGCGCGGACTCGATGGGGGGGCCAACACCTGCGCACGTAAACGTAGGCTCCGTGACGGTCTTGCAGGCGGTCGTCGTGTAACTTGAGGAGTATACCACACGGCCGTTTTTCGGTTGGAGCGGGCGGAAGTTGCCATGGTCTGCGATGAGGTGCTCGATGGGGTCCGCGGAGACCGCAGACTCGGGCGGTGAGGAATCGGCATCCTGCAATATGACGAGGGGCAGGGGTGGGGCGTGACCCGTGGAGGCCTATTGCGGCCCTCTGCATGTCATCAGACCCACCGATGCAGGACTGCCCCGAATGCACCTACACAACCCGAACCCCGTCCCATCACTTCGCAGTGCGACTCCCTCGTACAATACAAAGCGGCGGGCGGACAAAAACAGCCGTTTTATCATCGAATGCCCTGAGGCAACGGCCAACAACCGCCATCGCGTCAACCGCCGGCGGCGGTCCCGGACTTTTCATGACAAACGACAACCCAAAGCCGTGCCCTGAGGAACGTCCTGCTTTGGCGCGGGGAGTGCCCCCGTTGCCCCCTCATCCGCATGTTTTCTCGCCCGGTTCTGACGCGTTGTCCTGGAGGGGCTCGAATGCCCCCCTGTGTGACACTCCGTCGGGTTAATTGAACGCCCCCCCCCCCGCGCCACGCCAATAAATTTTTCACATCCCCTGGCCCTGAGGGCCCGGGAGCCTTTGTGACTTACCCCGCCGGGTAATGGAGTCTGCTGCTGCCCAGTGCAGTGTTTTGTTTCACATTGCTGCGACAGGGTTTGGATGGACGTGCTTCAGCAACGGGGTGTAGAATGGGGGTGTGGGTTGGGGACCAAGTGGACGCAGGGTTGCGACAGGGTTACAGAACAGAGTCGGTGACAGGGGCGGCCCCTCCAGGGGTTTTGGGGGGGTCCATTCCGGGGGGGGGGGGGGGCGGTCAGTAGGGGGTTTTGTGGTACGTATTCACCAGAAAACTAAGAGGGGGGGGGGCTCTAAAGACAGAGACCATTGCTCTGTTGAAAAAAGCCTATCCCAAAACTCTAGGAGTCCTACCCATCCCCATCCAGGGACCATGTAGGGGACGGGGATAGGGATGCTGATGGGGATGGGGACGGGGGTGCAGGTTGCAATGGAATATGAATGGGGACCATGACAGAGATGTGGGCGGCAGTGGCAATGCGGATGTCGATGGGGATGGACATGCAAATGGGCATGGTGACGGAGATGCAGGTGCTGATGGGGGTGGGGATGCGAGGATGCAGAAGGGGATGGAGATGGCAATGGAAGTGGAGATGGTGATGGCGATATCGTAGGGGACATAGACGCGGATTCTGCTGCCGGGTTTGGCATTTTCACGATTCATTAACGCGTTGCAGAACCCCGGGGAAGACCATGCCTTTCAAACAGGGGGAAGTACCTTGAACTTGTCGAGAGTGGCTTGGCTCACCACGAGGGGTGACTCCAGCACGACCCATGTCACCACCTCATTGCACCCGGGGGTCGTCAGACTACCCGCGTACGCGAAGTAGGCGCCCGTGCCATCGAAAATGGTACTGAGCTGCACAGTTCCCGTCATCGGAGCGGGCGTCTGAGGAAATGCAAGGGTACAAGGCCCGGGCACACCGCAGGCGTCGAGTTGGGTCAGGGCAGGGTCAGGTCTGCGCTTGAAGCAGAGGGAGACAAAGGGGACATCTCAAGCGGTGGCAAATGCGGGTACTGGCGGCTGGAACAACCGGGCGAGGGCCCGAAGGGTCAAAAAGGGTCACTTGGGGACGACCGGAAGCGGTTGGGGTGGGGCGGACCGTCAGTTCCGAAGGGGTGGGGCACAGCACCCCCCACGGGTCTGGGCAGGGTGGGCCAGCGACGGGTGCCACCCGATGTATGCACTGCACCCCATCGGCGTGTCAAGCGGCACAGCGCTGCAGCTGCTCCACTTCCGGCGCATTCAGCGGCAGCCTCTCAGACACCTCCGGCAAACAAGATCCGGCGGTTGGGTAGGGATGCCACAGCCCCGAGCGTATCGGCGTGTCTGTCTGCATGGCCCCGTGCTCATGGGCTGTGTGCATGCACCCTGGACAGGGGAATGTCTGTCCCACTGCCCATCACTGCGGCATCACTGCCCCCCCCCCTCCCTCCCCATGGCGTCCACTCACCTCAGCACTGGCAGGCTTCAATGGCAGACAAAAAACTTGATGGTGCGATCCAATCCGCATTAGATCTCATGCGCGTGTTGGACAATAAACCACTCCGTTCCACTCCTTCTGGGGCGCTGCGGTTACTACCACCCGTTTGCATCGACAACATGTGCACAGTGTCCACAACATGTGTGCGTTGTACACCAGGTTTGCACAGTGTCTACAGACTGTCCACGGTGTCGACAGGGCGGATAATACACGCATTAGATATCATACGCATGAGCTGCTACGGAGTGGATCGCGTGTTAGGCCAGCGTCTCCGGACCGCGAAGCTTCCAAGGTGCTCCCCCACAACCAACGATAACACGGGGCAGGACCGATGGTTCGGGGCCAGGGTGACACATCGGCGGTGCAATGCCTGGCACTTGCCGGTGGTGCCGCTATGCCGGTGTCCCCTGTGCCATAGGCCAGGCGCTTCCCAGCGGTACTGCCCTCAGGGTCAGTGGACCTCTGAGCCCGAGTCGGGGGCGGGGGGTGGGGAGGGCGCGTGGGGGAGGGGGAGCCTGCGTCCTCGGCTGACCCAATGTGTGCGACGCACTGCAGTGGGGCGGAGGGGGTCCATTTTGCTCTGAAGGGCGGTGGCGGAATGCATTTGGTGAGGGGCGCTTGTGGGCACGAGCACATTGGTCATGCTACGGCACCACGACATCCCCACCACAATTGATACCGAAATCACCGTCCTGCCCGAAACGGGTGCCCCCTCAGGCCGTGGGGCCGACAACTGCAGCGGAAGGGCGAGCGAATAGTCCACAAACTAAAGCCGACCTGCGATCATCGCACAAATGCACCGGTTCAGACGGAGGCAAGTGGCACTGCAACCCTCGCCACTTGTAACAGCCCTGTCCGCACCGACTCCACTGCGGTCCACCCACAAACTATCGGTCGAACGGGAGCCGGGGCGGAGGGGGGCTGCAGCCGGCAAGGGGGAAGGGCCACGGCATATAATATGTCAAAATGATCGCCACGTCACACGGACAACTGTGCGTTGCTTATGTTGGGTCCGACATACCTCGATTTGCGTCAATGCCAGGGTCTCAATTGAAAACGGTCGTGAGTGCTGTCTACAGCAGCAACATGCAACACCTGCGCCGGGACCACCTGCCGCTTTGGGCGGGAGGGAGGGGTGGGGGGGCTTCCAACCTCATGGCAAACCCCTCACCCGCCCGGCGGGTGCCCGAGCAGACGGCAATGGGGGAAGAGGGGGGAGGGGGGTATTCCCTTCTGCTCTGTGCAATGACACATTTTCTTCGTGCCCGTCCCCTTGAAGGCGTACCTTGGCTGCAGCGCGGACGCTGTTGGCGATGGTGGTCAGTGCCGCGGGCTCCGGGGACGTCCCCAGCTCAAACAGCACCCCAACCACTAGAAGCGCATCGGCCTGCCCGGATGCAACTGCCTCTGCCACACTCTGCCCGTACTTCGAGTTGTAGTGCACGAAATGGGCCTCTAGCGGATATCGTTGTCCCTGAAGGAGAAATGCATCAGATTCGACGGCGGGGGTGCGCTTGGGGGGTGGAGAGGCTGAAGAGGGGTCTCCAGAATGGGTGCAAAAGCGGTTACCGGCGGGTAAAAAAGCGGTTTGCAAGGGAATATCTGACGGGCACAAACCGGTTGGAGGACTGTACCATCAACATTGCTTACTGTGGGGCACGGGTGCGTGTTAGCAAGGACCCGGACCTACGCCCGTGGGGAGCAGCCGTGTTTCCGCCTACACACAGTGGGGGCGCCAATATTACGGCTCGTTGGATGCTTTGTGAAGATATATGCCAGAGTTCCCTTTGTTCGTGAAAATTATTGTGAGTGGTCAACAGGTTTTTTACTCCCACAGATGTGTGATCAAAATTCATTTAATGAGGAAATTCAAGGGTGGAAAAAAAAGCAATCGAAAAGGTTTGACACCCCCCCCTTCTGGACCCCCGGACCCCCTCACCCCAAGGGTGCGAGGTTGCAGAGCTACACTGAAAACACCCGCCATGCTGTGGGGATTTACGCTTCATGCCTGTGCCCCACAGGTGTGTGTGTGTGTGTGTGTGTGTGTGTGTGTGTGTGTGTGTGTGTGTGTGTGTGTTTGTTGTGTTGCCCGTTTGTCTCGCAATAGTGTGTGTGTGTGTGTGTGTGTGTGTGTGTGTGTGTGTGTGTGTGTGTGTGTGTGTGTGTGTGTGTGTGTGTGTGCCGAGGTATGTATCCCTTGTCGCAAAGCCCTGCCCAGAATCACAGGCGCCCGCAGGGCAGGTCCCATGACCTACTCAATTTGGCGATTGCCTTGGCGCGGGCGCGCGTGTGTTAAACACGGTGTCACACACTCTATCGCTTTTGTCTTTTCTATGGTGTTGAGGTGCAGCTCATGGCGGGCAGCACACACTGCACCATATTGGCCTTCGGGCCAACCACAGTTTCAGAGTGTCAGATATCTCTTAGCATTTTCTGAACTCTGTCCAAAACCCAGTTGCCATTCCCATGCAGTTCATCACAGGCGGACGTGTAGGCACAAGCTCTTCGCTCTTTGCGTGCGCTAGACATCAGCATATATATCACTTATGTGCCACCTAGTAAACCGATTCCAGTCAGCACCGGGTGGATGGCCCCGTTCAACAGGGGACGTCTGCCAGAGGCTCTGTCCACACGATTCTGCCTCTGTTTCTGCCTGCTGCATGTCTGGTCTGTCTCCAACAAGAACACCCATTGATGAGTGTGTATTGGTACATCCATTGCTGTGTGTGTGCGTGTGTGTGTGTGTGTGTGTGTGTGTGTGTGTGTGTGTGTGCGCACGCGTGTGTGTGGCCGACTCGTGCTCTTTTCTTTCACTCCTTCTTCTACGTGACGCCTGCAGCCCGACGAGATTCGTTTAGTGGGCTACTGTATTGCTGTATTGCTCGCTTGTTCGTCTCGTGTCAATGGTGTGTGTGTGCTGGGGGTTCGGGCTGGTTCACCCCAGGCAATGACCTGTGTACCGTTTTCCACCTTCATTCATGTACCCCAGGGTCTATCCACCCCCCTCCCCCCTTCCCCTTTTCATTCCTCCGCAAGTTCAGGCTCGCCTTTCGGAAGCGAAAATCCTTCCAAGGCTCCCCATTCTGTTCCCCGGGTTACGCAGTTTGGGTTAGACGGCGTCAAACCATAGGAATCCGCAGCCCAAAAGCATCTCAGCAGCTTCCTTGAGGTCTGGGGCTTGCATGCAGTTGTGTTGTGTGGTGTTGTGTTGTGTGGTGTGGTGTGGTGTGGAGGAGGAGGAGGAGGAGGAGCGCATGCCGCGGTCCCACGGACGATGGGCCCTGGCGTCGTCCCCCGGGGGCCCCACGCAGGCACAGCCGAGGGAGTCCTCCGTCTTACCTCCGCTAGAGTAAGACGAATCTCGTCGCACACCTGAGAACGCCCCTCCCAGCAGGCCGTCTGGGTCTAAGCGCCGGTGTACGACAACGCTACGGTCCGATCTGCTCTCCGGTCCCGGCCACCGACCGCTCCGAACTGTCCTGGATCCACCCGAGGTAGCGTCCCAGGATCAACGGGCACGGAAGGTGTGGGTCTCCCGGGGCATCACCCCCGACTTGAAAACGTCGCCGGGCTAAATAGAACGCGGCCCAGCACGACTATGCGCACTGCCGGCGGGCTGAGTACCGCCGGTGTCGCGAGTACGGTCACGCTACACGATCACGCGCACCGCCGGTGGCCTGGGTACCCCCGGGTTCTGTGAGTGCGGGACGTGCGTCACAGCCATAGCACCACGGTGGTGCACCGCCATGGAGATCACTGAGGACGCCCGGCCACAAGGGCCGGGCCCAAACGACGAGCCCTACGATACGTGCACCGAGAAGGCACATGACCGAGAAGGTGGCACCACGATGGTGCCCGAGCGAGACGGCGACGTTCACCGATGGCACGTGAGGCGGTGAGCACCGCCGATGACTCGTCACCTCTGCACGGGGTGTCACGGAGGGTGGCGGAGCACCAGGTGCAGACCCCGCCATGGTGCCTCAAGTATTGGCCTGGAGGACACAACATGGCCAGGCTGGACCGTTTGGGCAGCGCCATGGTGGCGCTCTGCCCTGAAGGTTGCGCCACGACGGCGCACGTGTACGTTGACTGCACCACGGTGGTGCCACGTCACTGAACTGGCGCCACGTCGGCGCAGGGCTGTCTGGGCAGCGCCGCGGTGGCGTTCTGCCCTGAGGATTGCGCCACGATGGCGCACGTGTACGTTGGCGGCACCACGATGGCGCTCTGCCACTGAACTGGCGCCACGGAGGCATAGGGCTGTCTGGGCAGTGCCACGACGGCGCCGTGCCCCGAACACTGCGCCACGGCGGCACACGTGCACGTTGGCTGCACCACGGTGGTGTGCTGCCACTGAAGTGGCGCCACGTTGGCGCTGGATTGTTTGGGCGGCGCCGCGGCGGCGTTCTGCCGAGAAGGCCGCGCCACGACGGCGCACGGGTACGTTCGCGGCACCACGATGGTGCCCTACCACTGAGCCCGCGCCATGTCGGCGCAGAGCTGTCGGGGCAAGCGCCACGTTGGCGTCTGGCGGTCGGGGGGAGGCCACGTATGTGCATCTGTCCCCCACAGGACTGCATGTCTGGCCCAGGGAGGGGTCCTGGACGGTTGGCGGGCGGGGTGGGCCCGGCCTGACACAGGGAAGACGCACAAGAAATCGAGACGTATCACGACTGGCTTCGAGCGTGGCAGTGCGTGTGGGCAATCCGTCCCACAGCTACCATCCTGAGGGTTTTTAGACTGGTGCCAGGTCACCAGTGGTGTGGTGTGGTGTGGTGTGGTGTGGTGTGGTGTGGTGTGGTGTGGTGTGGTGTGGTGTGGTGTGGTGTGGTGTGGTGTGGTGTGGTGTGGTGTGGTGTGGTGTGGTGTGGTGTGGTGTGGTGTGGTGTGGTGTGGTGTGGTGTGGTGTGGCGTGGCGTGGCGTGGCGTGGTGTGGTGTGGTGTGGTGTGGTGTGGTGTGGTGTGGTGTGGTGTGGTGTGGTGTGGTGTGGTGTGGTGTGGTGTGTTGTGGTTGTGCCTGCCTTGCCTTCTGATGTGTCATGGTTTGTTGTGCTGCAGTGTGGTGCAGGGCTGAGGCACGGAGACAGCCCTGGATACCTGTCCGTCTGCTTCCCCCCAGACCCGGCCATACCACCTCCTTTACCCCCCATTTGCTGCCACAGACAGTCCAGGATCCGAGGCTTGAGACCACCACTCCATCCTGCGCTGCAAAAGGGGGGGGGGGGACTGGCGGATTGCAGGTGCCGGGGTACCAGCCTTGCAGATACCTGAATGTAATGCTCGCTTCCTTCATCGTCACGCCCTGTTCGGCCCCAGTGGAAATGCACTTGCTCCATCACCCAAGTCTGAATGCTGGAGTCGGTGCCACGTCCCACGAGGAAATGTAGACTGCCCAGTTGTGTGGTGGGGCTGTTTGAAAGCACAGTGGCCTGGAGATCAGCGGGAGGAAAAGGAGAACAGGCGCGTTACAACAAAAGGGATGAACACCATCAGCAGGGCTGTCCTTCGTGCAAAACAAAACAAAAACTGCTGGACTCCAGTACGCCTGGGCCTGAACAGTGCACCAGATGGTCAGAGTCTGCTGCCGGTTACCGGGCAACCGCCGTCGCTTGACCGCATTGCAGCCACCAAGATCTCACACTGCCCTTAGTGGAAAACAACAGAAGAAATATCTCACTATTCACAGCGCCCTTGCTTACCAATGCCGAAATGACAACATAAAGAGTCGATCGAATCGGGTCTCCAGCAAATCACAGCATGGCACAGCACAGCACAGCACAGCGCAGCACAGCACTGCACACAAAACATCACAGCACAGCACAGCACAACGCCACACCACACAGGACAGGACAGCTTGCCAAAGCACGGCACAGCACAACTCTGGCACAGCAAAACACCGCACACCACAGCGAACCACACCACAGCAGAGAGCAGGGCAGCACAGTGCACGCCCCTGCCCACACCCATGTTCTCACCCTGACGCTCATCCGGATCCTCCATCGCCATGATGAGCTCATCGGAATGAAACGGCGGTGAGGCTCAGCGTCGGTGAGGCTCGGCCGAAAATGAAGGAGCCAATGGCGGTGTCGGCCGGCCAAACCGCCGGGCGGCGGTCCGGCCGGCCGAGACCGCCACCGAGGATTTCGGCCGAAAATTCGGCTGACACCGCCAGCCGGCCGAACTGCCGGCTCGTTCCGATACACCCCCCACCCCATGTGCCTCTTGAAAAAGCAAAATACCCCTCTTAGGCCCCTTAAATAAAATTACTCCTGCGGTAGCTATAGACCGCCTTTTGTGTGCACCGCCTTGTGTGGGCACCGCGTTCTGTGTGTGTACCGCCTTGCCTGTGGCCCTTTAAATAACTTGACTCCTGCGGTGGCTATAGACCGCCTTTTGTGTGCACCGCCTTGTGTGGGCACTGCGTTCTCTGTGCACCGCCTTGCCTGTGGCCCCTTAAATAACATGACTCCTGTGGTGGCTATAGACCGCCTTTTGTGTGCACCGCCTTGTGTGTGCACCGCGTTCTGTGTGTACCGCCTTGCCTGTGGCCCCTTAAATAACATGACTCTTGCAGTTGCTATAGACCGCCTTTTGTGTGCACTGCCTTGTCTGTGCACCGCGTTCTGTGTGTACCGCCTTGCTTGAGGCCCCTTAAAGAACATGACTCTTGCGGTGGCTATAGACCGCCTTTTGTGTGCACCGCCTTGTGTGTGCACCGCGTACAAAGCGTGGATTGCGAGTCATCAACCTAGAAAGGAGTGGAAGTGGTGGAAATGAGCAAAGGATGGGTGAAAACAGGTGAAGGTGGGTGAAAAAAAGGGGTGCCTAACCTGGGGATGCTTAGGGGGGGGGGGGGGTGCATCGGAACGGCCCGGCGGTCTCGGCCGGCTGAATCAGCCGGCCGGACCGCCGGGTGGCACTTCGGCCGGCCGACACGGCCGCCGAGCCGAACCGCCGGAACCTAACCGGCCGAGCCGAACCGCCGCCGAGGGTACCGCCTGTTCATTCCGTCCAGCCGCCATGATGGGATGGCTCTCGCCACCACCCTCCACCGAATCCCCGCACCGCGAGAATTATGTGCATCCACATCCCGGACCACAGTTCGTAGGCAACAGGCGCACACAGATAACAGCCACAATTGTCAGATTGCTGCATGATATGTCGCAGTCAACCCAGGCAAAATAGTTGAACATAGCAAGAGCCTTGTCTTGGGATGGCTTGAGAATGCACGTACTCAAAAAGCCATAATTCGGATGAGAGGCCAAGTCGCCTACTTTTGAAAGTACCCACCCATTGGGACCCCAATATTTCATCCTAGTCACCTCGCCTTTGACACTATCCTTCTTGTCTCATCATGATCATCCTTTGCAGACATCACCTGCACAGTGTGGCCATTGTTAAAGATCTCCAGATTTCGTTGCGCATTCCAATTGCTGGTGACGAATCTGGTCAGGCTGCTGTGCGTTTCCGCGCCACAAAGGTTGATTGGCGACCCCTCGCTGCCTGAGCACGAACCCGAGGTCCAGTAGTCTGGGGCCTTATCGGAGCAGCGGTCGTATTCCCAAGTGGACACATGGACTTTGTGGTGGTCATCGTGACCATGGCTGCCAACTGCACCACAGAAGCAGGGGAGCGATGCGACACCCCACGAAAAGCCCATTGTATTTGGCGACTTAAATGACATTCACTGCGCCGTTGGCACGGAACCCTGACGTTGGGCGACATCCCCAAAAAAGACCCCCTTTCTTTTTTTATGGGGGGGGGGGGTGTCTGACTCAACATGAAATGGGAATGCCTTGGAGATTGGATTGCAGGAGCGGGTGGGTGTGCCATCCCCTTCCCTTGCCCCCGAGCCTCCGTCCCCTCCACCAAACCCTCAGTCCCCGTCCCCCTCCCGTTCTCAGCCAAACCAGGGTGTCGCGCCTGAGGTTACAGCGGCACATGTGCTGCTGGGTACCGCTTTCCTCTGCGACTGCTTCGTGTTGCTGAGCTGAGCAACTGTGCACGGCTGCATACCACCGCGGGGCCGAGTACCCCGGCGCTTGTCGTTTGGAGGATTTGCAGAGAGTTCCGGCCACAGCACCGCGCACTGCTACTTCCCACTGTGAGTCTTTGTGCTGCGGCGGACTGCTGGGCTGAGGAACTGCGTAAAAACCCCAACCCCCTCCCCACAATATCATGCATCAAAATGATATCATGCGCCACAGTTCATTGTCTTGTGTGCCGTGTTGGGGTCGATTCTCCACTCACTTGCTCCTCTCATCCCCGCTGTTATTCCCGTGCAAGGGGGTCGTTTGTTGCCTCTGGTCAGGAAGCTCCTTTATCACCCTGTCTCTCCTGAGCGCCCTGAGGGAGCGCCCAGAACAACCACCCAACAAGACACACGCGCTGGTTGATGACATGCACGTCCGTGCGTGGGCTGATGGGCTCACGTACAATTGTTTTTCAATGGATAAACACACCACTGGGACGTGTTTTGTCGTGTGTTGTCTGGATGACAGCAATCCCAAAGAGATGTATTTGTCTGGGGAACGGGCGGGGGCGTCAATCATGACGGGCCCTGCTACCCAGAAGGGGGAGGGTGGCATCTCAGTATCATTGCATCATGGAGCATGCCATGACTGTGGGATGGAGGATGTCCGGTGTGCTGGTGGAGGGGTTCGGGTGGGGGTCATAGGACTGGCTGGCTCAATTGACAGTGTTCCCAATTTTTCAGGTGAACTCTCGCCCTTGTGCCCCGAGTTGAGTGCAGGTGGCTACAAGCCGGACCTCCGCCTTGGGGGGTTGGGTATTGGAGAGCACTAGAACAGAGTGGTGCGCTTCTTACTCCCTTTCGAATGCGCCGTAGGCGTGGAAGATGTTTTTAGCCTCCATCCTGAAAGGGCCCAAAGACCCCCTGAGGGGGTTGAGTGGACAGCGGTACAGCGATTGTGGCAGCGGCAGTGGCAGTCCGCTCCCCTTTCTATTATCACGCGGTGGTGCTATGTTGGCCACCTGCATTTCGCCTCCGGGGGGTACTGGGTAGCAGGATGGGGCGTAACAGTGTGTTGATCCACCGATTGTCAGGGCACGTCGTGAAGCAGGTGGAAGCATAAAGATCAGTACAACATCCGCCATGACGCATTTCTGTTATGGGTGTGGGGAGGGCAACCCTCCAACCTGCTGGCGATTGATGCCGAGTGGCACAGCGTGTGGGCTGCTGTGCATCCGTGTGGCTTTTCCTTGACAAAAACGTGGGAACACACTCTGTATGGACCACACGATACAGGACGACACCACACGGGCAGGAAACACAGGAAAGTCGTACACACATATGATGTATTCATCGATGTGCCTGTGGTAGGTGATGGGTGGAACGGGGAACTGTTGCCACAGAAGCCGATGCACTCCGCGCAAAGATGCTGTGCATTTTCTGACTTTGGAAACGGCGCTTGCGGCGTTCTGTGTTTGTTGATCACAAAGCGTGAGCAGAAAGAGAGAGAGGGAGAGGGAGAGGGAGAGGAGCGTAATGCTGAGCCCAAAAAAGGTGTCCATTCAGGTGAAGAAACACTTCAGAGCACAATGCACAAAGGGCACGAAGCGGCTTTTGACGGGTCCTATTATTCTTTTTGGGGCTGTCCTCAGCTTTGCAGGAGCGGGGCACCCAACCCGCTGCCGCACTGTCAGGCACGACCGCATCAAGCAAAAGTGCGACGGACCATAAAGAGGTTGCAGGCAGGCCTGGGCATCGATCAGGAATGCCAAGAGGGCTCGGTGTCCAGGATGCTCTCACCGCACCGTGGTAGTACACGCAGGGGGGGGGGGGGGGCGTTCCAGAAAGGATGGTCGGTTACCGTGTAGCACACACCAGTTGGACACCCAATGTCCAGTGCAATGTCTTTGTTGTCTGTTGTGTGACCTGGATGTTGGTTGAGGTCAGCTGGAGGGGCAATGTGCACAGGGGGGGGGAGGGTTGGGGGGGGGGGGGGAGAAATGCATTCTTGTGGGTAAGGGTGCAGTGTATGTCCTACTGCTCACGCTTGCAGCTACTGCCCCTCTGGCGTCCATTCCCCTTCAAGCACTGGGACATACCTTGCACTCCGTCATTCCCAGACCTACGGGGGTGACCCTTCTCCTGCCCCTTTGGGCTTCCCAGCACAACCCTGGCCCCTGCCCCACCCCCTTCCGCTACCACACCACTCCCCCGCCGACGTGCCATCAGACCTGTGCAGGAAAAAGCAGGTTCTGCCGGGGTGCCACAGGGAATTGTTGCTGCGGAACTGCCACTGGAGGTGTACACTCGGCGGCTGCCCTTGGGCTGCAAGGGGCGGAAGTTGCCCCAGTCGGCAATCTTGCCGTTGCCGAAATTCTTAACCAGCGGAGGATTGGCGGAGGCAGCCTGTGGCATTGGGCACGAGGAGAGCCGAAGGTTGAGACAGGGCGACCGTAAACTCACCACCCAGGCCTTCTCGGTAACACTGGGACACAAAGCTCGGGTGTTCGGCTGCGCCTCGTAAAAAAAAAAACGGGGAGGCGCATGTCCGCCAACAGCGCAACCATTGACCGGTCACCCACAGTTATTGGCGGTTACCCAACAGCAAAAGGAACTTGGCTGACAAGATGTGGCGGTTTCGACACGGCGTTTGGTGCGACACTAACAACTTTGGGCCAGTGAGCACGGCAGTTGGTGGTAACTGCTGGTGGTCGGCGGTCAACGCCGGTGGTTCGCCGGTACCCGCCGGCCCAGAGGAGCGTCCTTCAGTACCGTCCTGACTGTAAAACAAACCCAAATCTGGGTCCGCACTGAGCGACATGGGCGGGCGGGGGGGAGGGGGGATGGCGCGGGGCTGGAATCAAATGGCACTGCCCAAAATTTTGGCCTGAGGCACAGCACTTGGCGCACTTGAAAAAGAAGAAGGGGGGGGGGGGGACGGGGTGCACAAAGGCTGGTCAGTCGGTGTAATGCACGCCGTGTGAACTGCCACATTTGTTGTGTGACATGCGTTGTCTGTGCCTCCCGAGAGAACAGCGGAAGCGCTCAGTGTTGTGGATGAGTGCGGAATGCTGATCGCACTTGACGGCAGCACACAACCCCCGTGGCGGTCCACTCCGCTGCCGGTGCGTGAGGCGCCGAGGGTACCCTCGACCTCCCCCGACGTGACACACGACCTGGAGGCCCGGCATCGACCATTGCTGCCCATCAGCGGCGTTCTGCATTTCCAGGCATTTTGCCCGCGGTGTTGCTGCCGCAGGGTGACCCCCCCCCCCCCCCTGAGCACCGGCCACTTTGAGGCAAGACTGCTCCGAGGGGGGGGGGGGGGGGAAGGCCCGAAGCGTCAGCAGCAATGGAAACCGGGTGCGCTGAGACGTCTCTTCACGTACCTGTGACTGTGTGCGTACACGGAGGGGGGGTGTGACCTAATTAAAAACAGACAAATGCAAACCAGAGGTAATGCACTCCACAGTCAGGCATAAGTGCATCTTTATTCTCTATGCCAAACCTGGTTGAACCTCAAGACACACACTGTGTCTGAAACAGAAAACAGAACATCATGTCTGACTACATTAGTCAGACAATCACAGTCAGTAGCTGTCAGTCAGACATCAGGACGGAGGGGGGGGGGGGTATTAGAAGGGGGGATGGGGGGGGGGGTCCAGGGGGGGTACCCCCCTCCTCCTGTGGTGTACGGCCATTCTAATACTTCTCTTGGGGGGTGGGGTTGCCATAAAAGCTGAGCAAGTTTGCCGATTGGTGCTGCCGAGTGTGCGCACTGGTTAGGGATTTCAGGAGGAACTTGTCTTCATTGCTTGTTCACAGCCGGTGGGTGGGAGAGTGTGGGACTTGTCCCACTGCTTCTGCCCCTTGGCATCCCTGCGCCTTGATGGCGATTCCTTGGACACTGTCGGCAACGCTGGAATGGCCAAGGCATGAATGGACGTTGGGAGGATGGGGTTGGGGTGGGGGCAGCGGCACCTTGAACTTGTCCAGCGTGGACTGGCTCACGATCCTTGTCCGCTGCATCACAACCCACGTGACGATCTCATTGCAGCCGGGGGTCGTCAGGCTGCCCGGGTACGAGTAGTAGTACCCAGTGCCATCAAAGATGGTGCTGAGCCGGACGGTGTCGGCCAAAAGAGAGGCCTCCTGAAGCGTGGAACAAGCGGTGGTTTGCAGTGCCACACGCCGATGCTGTCCCGGGGCAAACCCCTGTCCCCTACATCGACAGCGCGTTGCGTCACGGGGCGCCGCCCCGCCCCATCCCCCCGTCGTATCTGTGGGCTGGGGGGTCGATCCCGTCGCTTGTGCCGCTGCTGCTCGCCTCCGGTACGTTATGGGGGTGATGGCGCCCAATACTTGTCTGGACTCTCTTCGGCCCTTACGCCCCCAGGGGTGGTCGCCCTGCCCCCCGCCCACGAGCGCATTTGTGTTGCCGGCGGTTGCAAAATGCGACGGGAACATGTCAGCATGTCGGCGCAAAACTGTTGCCAGCAGCCAAAGATGTGTGCATCCTCTGTCATCGCGCGGGCCGCGCACGCACATGTTCGCCGTGATATCAAAGCGCTGCCTATCCTGCCCCTTTCGATCCCGTGTGTCTTGCCAGTCGTCTCATTCCACAACGATTTTCTGTTTTACGAGCAACGCTGATGGTCGATGTGGACGCAAAATACCCAGGCCATCTCTAGGCACCAGCGAACCAGTATTAGCCCCTTCCAGCTCGCGCCGAGGACGTCTTAGGGGGCGTCCTGGCACAGCGCGTGCACAGCGCGCATATGACAGAGAGAACTTGGGGGTTTTTGCTACAACTGACAATATTCTTACCAAAACAGACAGAAAGATGTGGTGCTTGGTGTTGGTGTAGTGTTTGTTTGCTCCAGCAACATGCTATGTACATTTTCTTCAAACCTGTACATATCCAACCTGGTTTTTAGGGGTGCCGTACCCCTTCGTGGACCATCAAGGTCCCTTCTAATTGTCAGAAGACCAAGATGTTCGCTGCTGCAGCTCAGGACATTGTCGTTCTTGAAATTGTCAACATTCACATGCATAAAGGAAACGTGGAGGGTTGTACAGATTTGTATCATTCGAGCATGCAAAAATTTGTAGGCCGGTTCATATCCCCGGAAAAGGGACCCGAATGTATCACCATAGTTCGTACTCAGAATCCAAATCCAAATTCTAAGGAAACTACAGGTTAGGGCACAACAACACACCCAAATGCACTAGAAATGAGGGCAAAGCATGCAAGCAACTCATATAAATGCATAACAAGGCTCGTTGTTACTGGTACTAGGCACTAGTATGCAGCTTTGGTATGGTCCTGTACAAAATTTGTGCACAGGGCGCACACAGCGCGCAAGACGCCCCCTTAGCAGTAGTACTTCTGCATCATCCGGGACTCGAACTCGGTCCCTCCTGGTCAGGCGTCATGTGCTATGACAGCTGAGCCACGTGACCGCCCCCCGGCATTGCTGGGGGACTGCCCCAATCGGTGTTTGCGCTTGGATGGAAGTGTGCACACCTGTGCCGCCTGCGCCACACCATCAGCGATAGAGGTGAGTGCCTGGGGCTCCCCTGACACCCCGACTTCAAAGAGCACGCCGACCACAAGGAGCGCGTCCGGCTGCCCGGTCCCGGCGGCCTCAGCCACACTGCTCCCACGGAAGGCGTTGTAGTGCACGAAATGGGCCTCCAACGGGTACCGTCTCCCCTGAACCGCAACACAGTGCTGGCAGGGTGATGGTCAGCTTCCGACAGAAGGCGAGGCTACAACTTGGAGAAGAATTACATACTGCTGGCAGTTTAACTCCAGACACCAACACCCGCCGAGTGGCGGGGCGGGGCAGGGCGGGGGGTTAAGGCCTTTTCGGTAAGGGGTGTAGGGTGAACCCCTCCGCCCCGTTACAAATTGCACTTGACACCTCCCCCCCCCCCCCAAGACCCGCAATGGATCACCCCCCGCCACAAACCGCCATGGACCTCCTCTCACTGATCTACACTCTGCCCCAGGGAAGCACCAGAAGGGGGGGAGGGGGGGGGGTCTGAAGGGGGGGGGGGGGGGCGATTCGCCCAGACCGTCCCTCCTCCTATGGTCCCCCTATGGTCCCTGCCGAAGGCGGGCCACAAATTTTGAAGCTTAAATCCTCTTGGCACTGAAGGCGCCGAAGCAAAATTTTGGCTGTCAGCCTCAAACTTTACAAGAAGAGGAGGGAGGGGGGAAGGGGGTCCAAGGGGAGGGAGGGAGGGGGGGTTAGGAGAGGTACCCCCCCTCCTCCTACGGTGTACGGCCGTTCTAATACATCACTGCTCTGCCCCTTGGCCTTGGGTGGCCCATTTGAGACTGCGCGTAGACATGGGAATCCGCCATCAGCAGGTCTAAACTTAAGCGCCTCCTGCACTGTCCATCCGCAAATTGACCCTCAATGAGGGGGGAATGGGGCGCAGGGCTGAGCGCCATGTGGCCCAAGGCATCAAATCCGTGCACAGCCCCTTCGCCGGTCCACCAACAGCCAGCAGCCCAAGGGCCTTTGGGGAGGGGGAAGGGGGATCATCCACAAGGGCAAAAGAGGCAGCCTGTCTATGCAGCCCCCTGCACGAGTGCAAAGCCCCGTCTTCAGGGCAGGTCACTGCATCGGGCAGGCAGAAGGGCAGTGTGAACGAAGTCTTTGGCTGACCCTGAGCCGGCCCCGGAATGGTGACTGGGATGGGCGGGTATCGTGGCTTGACTGGGACTTGATTTCCGTGCACAAAGACCCCCAAAACTGCACATCCCCTGCCTACAGGCGACCCCACAGTGGGAAGAGGGACGGTGGAAACGGCTCCAGGCTAGAAATGCTGCTCCTACTGGGCCACCACCATGCACCCCTGGCCACGCAGGGGGTTCATAGCGAGGGGTGATGTTCAATGAACGCTGGGAGGTGGCCCGGCAAAACACCCGGTGTCGAGTGTCATGTCTATTGTGCGACCTGCTTGTTGGGGAGGGGTCGGTTCTATGGGAGTGTGGAGGCGGGGGGCTATTGTGTGGGTGAGGGTGGAATATCTGTCCCACTGCTCACAACTGCAGCCACTGCCCCCATGGCGTTCACTCCCTCGCCAGTGACGGGTTTCACATTCGGTCACTCGCAGACCGCGTTGGAGGGCGCTGCCCCCCCACAAAAGACGTCGGACGTTGTGGCGTGGTGCGCTGCAGTTCCAGGTATTTCCCGTGGTGTCGCTAGTTGGGTCTGCCGCGTGTGCCCTAAGTCAGCGGGCATGGGGGTACCCTCTGTAACACAGCCACCCACCGAGAGCGACCACTCAAAGACACATAACGGTAGCTGACCCTTTCACCCACCGACTCACCCATTTACCTACCGACCGACCCCTTCATCCGGCGACCCCATTTCCCCGTATTTTCGTCACGAAGCACAGGCCTGCACAGCACCCCGCACACCAGCATGTAATGCTCACTGCCTTCGTCGCTCTTGCCTGTTCGGCCCCAATGGAAATGGATCTGCTCCAACACCCACTCTTGAGTGGAGCTGTTGCTGCCACGGCCGACGACGTTGTGGAGGTTGCCAATCCGGGTCGAAGGTCTATTTGATGCCACGTTGACCTACGGAAAATTGCAGTCACGAAACGATGACACTCACAAGTCCTTTCGCTGCCCGCTGGACGAGGTGAGTGAGATCCGTGGGTGAAGGGCAACAACATTCTGGAGGGCAAGAAGTACGATCTGGGGGGCCCCGTGGTAATGGGGTGACGGAGTGGGGGGGTGAAGGGGTGACGAGGCGCACACATGTGGGTGCCAGATGCCACAGTGATGGAGTGTCATAGTGGAAGGGAGAGTGTCCGGTGGTGGAGTGGAGGGTTGCTGCAATGTGGGTGCCATAGTGATGGGGTGCCAGAGAGCTGGGGTGCCAGAGTGGTGCTGCAGGCATGGGCTGGGGGTGAAAGGCTCACATTGGTAGGGCCGCAATGACAAACAAAAGGCCTCAGCGCCCAATCGATCCCAGACTGCCCCCCTGCCCAAAGCGGACCTGCACTGTGTGGCCGTTGTTCAGGATGTGCAAACTGCGGAAGACGTTCCAGTTCGCCACGACGAACGAAGGCAGGCCCCCCGGATACGTCTCAGCCCCACACACGTCGATAGGAGACCCTTGGGAGCCGCTGCACGTGCCGCTCCAGCCGCTTGGGCCATCCGTTGAGCACCGGTCGTACGACCAGTGATCGGGTGAATGGGCCCGATAAGCGGCACTTTCGTGGGCACCGGTGCCTGTTTGGAATGGACAGAGGCCCTCGTGGGGGAAAAGACAGGGGCGTGGTATGCCCGCAACAGGTTCTCTCTTCGTGTCACTATCGCGCATCACACATTGAGTGTACCCTCTGGCTCATTCCACATGCTGACCATATTCACTGCACGTCAGAGCGGTCCTTAACACAAAAGAACTCGTTGATGTACGGCTCACCCAACAAATGCACACACCGCCATGCAGAAGGCAGCCAGGCACTGCACACAGCAAATCATCCAGTAATACATCCGTTTGAAATGCGCCATTGGTAAGGAACCTTCAACCAGTCGGTGCTTCATGAAGAAAAATTGGTCATAAAAATCCGGCGGTTCGTGGTCAACTCCCAGCGGTTGACGGTTAGTCCGGCGGTTGGCGGTTGACCGCCGGTCCAGATGGCAGTCCTCAAGGGACAGTCCTGAATTAAACGAAAAAAAGGATCTCGTTGTCAACGGACCGCCCTGCTGCACGTGCAGTGGAGCTACCCCTTTTAGCAGAAAGTGGCTCTGAGCCCCCCCCCCCCTCCCCCGCCGCCGCGCTATTGGATTTGTCAATTACCTGGGTTTAGCGTAATGCAGCTACTCAATATCAATGAATCAAGCAAAGCCTTGGGAAAACAAGCATGTCCGACCAATTTCGAACCCCGGTGCAGATACAGTACGTCTGCAGTAAGTCAGGGTTGGGCTGTCATGGTCCAACAAGGCGGTTCAAATCCCACCAGCTGCCCCCTGGTGATTTGGCAAAAAAATCTTGTAGAACCTTTTTGACCCGTTTCTTGACATTCTGCTCCGAAATAGGGAAAGGATGCTTCAATTCTGGCAGAGGACAATCCAGTAACCAAACACCTGGACTAACAAACCAAAGGTTGTGGGCTCGATCTTCGGGGTTAATTCATTGTGCAGGCCAGGAAACTGCTGTTCCCCACAGGCGTGTGTTGGGGGGTCTGGAGGGGGGCTCCGGTTCAGGGGTCCGGGGGTCTGGGTACGTGCAGACACTGGACTCCCCCACCTGACAATACACCCCCCCCGGGAATGGCACACACTTGCGCAGTCAAACACAGGTTCTGTCACAGTGGTACACGCGGTAAGAGCTGCAGATGTGGCGCTGGAGGAGTACACTTTGCGGCTGCCGCGGGGCTGCAATGGCCGAAAATTGCCGTAGTCTGCAATGAGCACTGAGCCATGAGCAGCAGCCTGGGGTCTGGCGGAGGCGGCCTGCAACCGTAACAAAAGGCAGCGTGTGAAGGAGGAGCGTTGGAGGTTCCAGGAAGACAGTTTTTCCGGGGGGTGCACATGGGATCCACACTGGGGCTAGTTTTTTTAGCAGCCAATGGGCGCAAGCAGACGTGGTGTGGCAAGGGTGGGCATTGTGTGATAGACAGTACGGGTGCCTAAGGGTTGTTCCGGGGCCCAAGCATGGCATCAAGAGCCTTACATGTGGGTCTATGGAGGGCACAGAACGAAAGCAAGCACGCCAAGCACACAGGCTGAATGATGAGGATATGTGACTTGTTGAAAGAGTTGTTGGGGGTTGGGTTGGAGAAATCATTGAGGGTTGGATAAGATCTCTGCGGGTTGGATAGGATTACTGAGGGTTGACGAGGATTTCTGAGGGTACTGAGGGTTGGAGAGGACTACTGCGGGTTGAATAGGATTTCTGAGGGGTGGGTAGAATGACTGAGGGATGGAGAGGATTGCTGAGGGTTGGAGAGAAGTACTGAGGGTTGCTGAGGATTGGAGAGGAGTACTGAGGGTTGGAGAGGGTTCCTGGGAGCTATTGAAGGGTGCTGCTGGTCACGAAGGGGTTTCGAGGCGTGTGACTGGGCCTGGGCTACAGAGGCAGTACCTTGAATTTGTCCAACGTGGCCTGGCTGACAACCTTGGGGGTCTCCATCACAACCCACGTCACAAGTTCATTGCAGCCAGGGGTCGTCAGACTGCCTGCATACGTGTAGTAGTGGCCAGTGCCATCGAAGATGGTGCTGAGCTGCACCGTTCCACTGAGGGGCAGCGGCTCCTGACGACATGATCCGCAACATGTTGGAAATAGGACACAACGTATCAGAGGAGGGGAGTAGCCTGACTGTGGTGACTGGGGGTAGGGAGACTGAACTCGAAGAAGGCCCCCGCCCCCCCAACATCAGCTGTCAGCTACGCTCCAGCTGCATTCCTCCTCCAAGTGCGGCTGCAACAGTTTTGTAACCGCCGCCTCCCCAACCGCTTTCCCAAGCCTGGCAAAGCGGTTTGACAAGCGTTTGCCACGCTATCCTGTAGCCTCCGTCTACTTTAAACGCAAGGCTGGGGGCTGGTTACAGCTTCAGCCTCGTGACAGTGCCGGCTAGTTCATGCAGACACCATAAGAGCCCACAAAATAATAGCGTCATGTGGCAACAGACAACGGTTCATGAGCTGTTCACAGCTCATGAACCGTTGGCTGTTGCCACAACTCCCACTCTGTAACAAGGCTCAAAACAGCTCAAAACCATCTATTGGAGCCTCCTGAGCAGCTGAGCATCACTGTTGAAAAAACGCAGTTGAGACCCACTTTTCACTTTTGGTTTAGAAAATGGTCCATTGCGGGGCCTTTTCGGACCCTGCACTCAAGTTGGGCTGCAAGTCACTCAAACTGCCCCCACACGCCCCCCTTGCCACAGGTGGCTCTTCGTGATTCTCCCACTGTTTCAGCTTCAAGAACCCACTGCAGATGCGACGAAACTATGGCATTTCCTTACAAACTGTAAATCGCGTCGAATCCCAGCCTTTTTCGCAGAACCTCAAGGTGGTTCAGTGGCAATAAAATCTGCTCATCACTCTGTTTTGCAGGATGGACATTTCCACGATTGACAAATACCATGCGAACCCGGTCTGAGCGTTTCTATCCCCCCCCCCCCTGCACTTTTACCCAGAGGGGGGGGAGGGGTGGGCTAGGTCAGGGAGGGGGGTTCAGCCACTGACCCAGGAGAGGGGGACATGGAGGTCGAGGGTTTTCTTTGGCGGGGGGGGGGGGGGCAGCCATGTATTAGAAGGGGGGGAGGGGGGGGGGAGTCCGAAGGGGGGGGGGAGGGGGGGGGGGTCTGGCTGGGACACCCCTCCTCCTAGGGTGCGGCAAAAAAATGGGGAAAATCTTTTTTTTTCTGCCGAAGATGGCAATGGCACCCAAAAAAACGAAAATCTGTGGGACATCATCACCAGCAAAAATATGCCTCCAGTGGGGTTTGAATCAACTACCTGTAGACCTGCAGTGAACTGTTCTACCACTCACCTATCACACAGAACTGCTTGATTTGTGCATCCCAAGGTTCATAGCATGACATGTTATCCAAAAAAAAATCCCCAAAAGTTCTGTATAGGTTGTTGACCATAGTTCTCAGAAACATGTGCCAGTGTGAGGAGGGCCTGTGACCCTTCCCGATTTCAGAGGACTTCAGAGACCCGCTTCTGTAAAAAGGCAGCACGCTTTTGCGCCAGATTGTAGGCCGTCTGGCGCCGCTTCCCACTGAAAATGTCAGCACACCGAAAAAACAGGATGGCTGCCACCAGGTCCTGAACTGTGACAGTTTCCATTGCCTTCTTCACAGGAAAGAAACGGTCCATGGTGTGTCCTACAATGCAGTGGGACACAGCAGACGGCCGGAAACCAAGAGCACGATAGACCATCCACCCAGCCTTGAATCAAGTAGTCTTGAGGACCTACAGAGAGCACAGTGTCAGTTGACACCGCGTCTCATCTTTACAGTGACAGCAACAGGCCGATCAGGTGTTCAATCACACATTAGAAGGGGAGGAGGGGGGGGGAGGGGGGTCTAGGGGGGGGGGGGGGAGAGGGGGGTCCAGGGGGAGGTACCCCCCCTCCTCCTACGGTGTACTGCCGTTCTAATACATGCCTGGGGGGGGGGGGGTGCCATTAGCCGACGGCGGGGCGGGGGTAGCAAGCGGTGTCGCTCCATAGCTCAACCACACAACAGTTTCGGCGGTTGTCTAGGCCTTGCGACCCTGGGTGGCACAAAGTGGAACATCTCAAAGTTCTGCTTCAGCCCCCCAAAAAACAGAACTCAATTCAAGTGATTGATTGCTTGAGTTGCTCACGCTACCCCTCGGAGGGGCGCCGAACCATATCGTGGCATCAGTTTGCAGGTTGGTACTTTTGGCTGGACCCACCGATTTGTGTTTGTCGAAGGGCCTCCAGACTGTAAGCCTTCAGGCTGGAGGTCTCCAGGCCCTGCCGATGGAGGGCCGGTGAGTGCAGGGGGTGGCATACCTTCGCTGCACTGGCGATGTCTTTTGCAATGGCCGTGAGGGCAGTGGGCTCCTTCCAATCATAGCCCAACTCGAAAAACACCCCAACCACCAGCAGTGCGTCGTCATGTCCGGCCCCGGCGACTTCGCCCACACTGTCCCCATGTGCGGAGTTGTAGTGCACGAAATGGGCCTCCAAAGGGTACGCCTTGCCCTATGGCATGTGGCAATGCAGGTTGGGTTGGTGACATGTGTTGCTGCCCCATCGTAGTGGCCCGTGCACAGGCCCCTGGCTGCTACGTGCAGGCACAGGCCCTGCTACCACCAGGCCTCCATGGTTGGCAATGCCAGCCATGCCTGTGCAGACCAAAGCAACATCGCTGGCCAGGGCAAAACCAAAACCACACAGGCCACAATGGAATGGCAAAACAAGGGCAAATCCAGGAAATTTTCGAAAGCATCCCAAAATGGTGATTGTGATTTGACCAAAATGGTGGGGGGGAAATGAGTGGACGGCAGGGACGCGGTGGCCTAAGGACGCGGGCATGTGGCAACGGGACCCTCTACTTGCAGTCCACAGCCCGCAAAAGATGAAGGTGAAGATGAAGCTGAAAAGCAGGGGCACTTTACCATGGCTTAAGCAGTGATTGCCCTGGGGGGACAAAAACAAACCATTGTGTGCGGCACAGGGAAGATGCCCATTTCCACTGTAGCCAAGGAAGCGGCAGAAAAAGGAAGGAGCCATGCAAGAGAGGGGCACAGGGGGACACTTTTCCTGGAGCGAAACTAGACATAAAATCAATACCCATCCCTTTACATTTGTAGCCCTCAATTTTCCAATTTTCCCCTCAGTTTCTTGCCACCTGATCCCATTTGTCTTGTTTAATTTTTTTTTACCCTGGGTTTTCCTGGTTTGTCCTGGTTTTGCCCAGGTTTCCCCGCCATTTCTCACCAAAGATTCCTTCCTTCCGATGTCCACTTCTGGCGAGAGTGTCGCCCCAGTTTATGCCTAAGACTCCGGAACTATGCTGAAACGAATGCAAATACCTTCAAGTAGTGCTCGCTGCCCTCGTCATCGCGGCTCGTGCGGCCCCAATGAAAATGCACCTGCTCCAAGACCCACTGGTGCACAGTGCGGTTGCTGCTGCGGCCCACAACGCTGTGCAGGTCCCCGATCTGTGTCTTGGGAGGATTGGACCCCACGTTCACCTGCAACCCAACAGTACATCGTCACCCCAAGGCATCACGCGTGACCACATCTTCCGCTCGCGCAGACTAGGCCCGTCCGTACCTTAACACGGAAAAACTTCTGTCACAAAAAAAAAAAGACTCATGGGGCGACAGTCGACCAACAGCGCGACACCGACCAACAGCCACTCGACATGTCGACCAGTCACCGACAGCAGTCAATCAATAGCAGTCGGCATTTCACCGACAGAGATTGGTGGTTCCCAGACGGCGGTTGGAGGTTACCCGACAAATTTCGGCCTAGAACTGCAGGCCGTCGGCGCTTAAATGCCGACGGTTGGCGACGAATTGCCGTCCCCACAGGATCTCCTTACAAACAAAAAGAGCAGGAAAAATTCTGGATCCTCATGGACAGCACTGGCGCAGGTATTAGACGCCCTATCCCACACACCTGAACCGTGTGGCCATTGTTTTTGATGGATGCTGCGCGAATCACGTCCCAGGCTGACACACTGATGGTGGGCAGCGGGTAGGCCACGGCCCCACAGATATCCACTGGGGACCCCTGGAGGTTGTCCTTGCAATCCTTCTCCCAGTCGCTGGGGCCATCTTTGGAGCATCGATCGTACGACCACTCGTGAGGCTCTTCAACGTGCGCTGACAAGTGGCAAGCGGGATCGGTCAGGGCTGGGGCTGGAGCACAGTGCACACGTGAAATGAGATCCTTCCATTTTGCTTCAGCAATGCCCAAACTTGGACGGCTTTGACCGGTGTCACAATCGCAATGCAGAGCAAAGATGTGGTGTGATCTGCTGGCACTTTGGGGCTGCGATGTGTGTCGCGTGAGCTCTGGGGGCGGGGTGGGCGAGGGCTCCATCCTTTTGAAGTGGCAGCTGGCAGTGGTGCCCAGCGGAGCTTGCCGTGTGAGGGAGCAGGCCCGGCCCCCGCCCGACGACAAATTACCGGGCGTGGGCTCATTTAATGGCGACGTTCCTTTTTTAATACTGGTGTTTGGGGGGGGGGGGGGGGCATGGCGGTTTCGCGCCGAGACACGTGCCAAAGGCGGTCTGACCACGGGCATGCAAGCGTGCCTGACGAGCCGAAGGTCATCGAACAAGTGGCGTTTGGTGGCTGCCGCTGGACTGTGGACACTAACACACACCACCGCAAAATTTGGGCACTGAGGGCAACGGCCGGACTCCGATGCCTACCACATCCAAGGGGCTGAATGCATGTCCTGCGGCATTGTGCCCCAGCCTCCACCGAAGAGCAGACCGTTGTCCAGAGCACACAGGCACACATACTGCCGACAGAACACACACAGCCCAGTCCGGAGGAGAGCAACCCAAACGAAAACGGAACGGCACAACGAAGAGTGGATGACGCAGAAACTCGACCCGAACACGCTCGTGTGGCGCCTGGTGCCCATCAAGTGCACGGCGGCGTTTCATCGCGGGTTTTCAGACTTGTCATCTTCAACCCGCTGCCTCTGGTCCACCTTTTCGCATGTCTATTGGACAGTTCTGTGGGGCATAGTCCTCGAGTTTGAGCCTGGGAACAATGCCAAACTCACACATCGGTGCAGGAGCTCCCACGGGGCAGTGCCAAGCGCTGGAAACGACATGTCTTGTGGGTGTCACCCTTTCAACCTCCGTCCGCTGTGGCCACGCTTGGACGCAATATGGGCCAATGCATGTTGGACTGGAATCCCTCACCGTGTGCTGATCGATGAATGAATGGGCCCCGGCTCGGCATTACGTGCGAGCCCATGTCCTTTTGTGTGCCGTAACGCAGCCGTGGGGCCAGTGGGCTGTGGTGCACCGGCCCCTGTCGGCCACCAGTTCACCTGATGTGGCCAGGCACCTCATGTGCATATGCCCAAAGGATGCCTTCCTGAGGATCACCTCAGATCACGTCACGCCCACCTTCCGCGTTCGCAAGGGGTAAATCTGTTCGCAAACGCGGTGTGCGCCTTCGTGCCAGGGGGGCGTCGGTTTGGACATGGGTGCGGCTTCCACACTTTTCAGGAGGTTGGAAAAGCAAGGGGGGGGGTCTCTGAAAAAAACGCACACCAAATGTTGGGGGTTGGAAAAACATGGGGGGGGTTGACAAAAGAGGTTCAGGGCAGGGGGGGGGGGTTCCGGATACCCTGACATACATGCCTCAAAATGATCCCCGTGCCAGGATAATCATTTTGAACATACGTGGGTAAAGAATTGGTGGTGGGAGCATATTGTGCCCTAGGCAACTGCTCTGAACCCGCACACTGCGCCTCAAGCACTACTCTGCCTAACAACATGCAAAATGCCCAGAATTTAATGGAGATTTCAAACATTACTGAAGAACATGAAAAGGAATGTCCATCCCTCCTTCCGTCCCCAGTCTGCGGTGGCTGTGGGCAAAACAAAATTCGGCGGCCAAAGGGGCCGGAAAACCCCGCATCAACCTTTGGTGGTGAGGAAAAAAAGGGGGCGCGGGGCGAAAAAATGCCAGTTTGCTAAAATCCACAACTTTTTGGACCTTCGAAAGCCCCCCCCCCTCCTTTGGCAAAACCAACCGCATGTCCCAATCGCGAGAACCGATGCGCCCCGCATGGCCGGCGTGATTTGCTGTCATGAGAAAAGCGTAGCTCACCGTTGCAACAACCACCATTGCTACCGGAGGAGGTAAAGCATATAGCCCCCACGGACATTTTGGGTACCTCCGGCACGGGTAAAGCAATGGAGCTGTGGCGTGAAGGGTGGTTTTTATACTCATCGCTTGCAGATGGCGGAAAGAAGGAAATAATGTTGGAGTACACTCATATGTGTTGCTCATCATGATCGCAAACGAAAAATGCAGCCCTTCGACCTTTGGCAAGCAGTATCAAAATGACTATATTGCTACCGGCGCCACCGGCTGCGGCTCAAGCCAATGATACCACTTGAGTCCGGTCACCTTGGGCCAACACATTCTTCGCATGCGACCATAATGGCGTGGAGCCAACTACAAGAAGTCGGCGAACACACACTTGTAAATCAAATACTTCAAGAAGTCGGCAAACACACACTTGTAAATCAAATTTGACTTTGTGTCTGATGACTTCGGCTTTGCACGCGGATTGGTGTTCCGCGCACAAGTGTCAGAGATATCCTTTACAAGGTACTTGTTCAGGTCATCAATAAATTGTTGGTCGTTCACCAACCAACCTTTGGATACGCCTTGGGGACCTCGAATCACTTTCCACGTATGAGCACATATGGACGGGCGTCATTACATGCTGGGGGGTTAGAAGAGGCAAAGGAATACGGGGTTGTTGTGGGGGGTGTCAACATGGCCCTTCCTCGGCTGCCCATCTGGGGGCACATCCTCAGAGTTGGAGGTTGGGTAGGCAGGAGATTCTCCGGCTTTCTGCTCCGAGGAGGAGGTAGCCATATTGCCTTCTTCCCTTCGCAATCATCACTATTAACAAAAAAAATGTGGCACGGCCTCCAAGCCAAACCAACGATTGTGTGACCGATGCCCTGACTACCTTCGTACTTCTGCATGATGTTCAGGCAGGACATAATGTTTGTCACTATTGTAGTCCATCCCCGTGGCTCACCGGTTTCATCGTGGTACAACTTATGGTTAAGCCATGCAATATTGTCCTTCTCGCTCAACCAATCTCCCACGACAAGAGGGCTTGGTTTCATCGACAAACGTGCGACAGGTAACCTTCCATGCTACACTGAAAGGAATAGCAATATCCTCCTCCTCAGAAATGCCGGCATCCAATAGCTCGGCTACTTTGAAGGGAGTGACAGGCATAGCAATATCTTGCTCCGCAGTGCCGGCATCCAACAACTCAGCTACTTTGGGTGGGGAGTCCTCCTCATCAAACAAGGAGGGCGGGCACCTCATTTGAAAGTGCACTCACCCTACCAGCTAGTACCAAAGCCTCATATGTGTCCACCTCATCCTCAACAAGACCAGGGGGTTTCTGGTGGACCCCCTTCCCCTCTCGGAACATGACACGGGGCCTGCAACATCAGAGCATTGGTACAAAAAGGGGCATCACCGCAAGCATACCTCTTCAAAGACAAATAAATTGTGTTCTTTCGTGTGCCACGAACCCCTTACACCCCAAGCGGGACCACAAACCCAAATGTGATGCCTACTGCGGGTGCGGTTTGTAGCACGTGTGGACGGCGAACAACGTGGTGTTTGGCAGTCGGAGGTTTTTTCGCCACATGGCTCAACTTGCTGCGACCATGGGTGGGAAGGCAAGGTACAAGGGGATTGGCTGGCAGCATGTGTGAGGGAGAAGGTTGAGGAGGCTTATTTCAAGCCGCAACAGACCCCGTCCCACGTTGCCTGGGATCTGTGTGATGCAGGAGTTTGTCAGCAATTTAGTCGACGTCGCCTCCGGCGGTTAGTGAGTGCGCTTACCACAAACGTCAAGCGGAAGATCTTCGATAGTGGTTCGCACATGAAGATCTCCCCCCTTGTTGATGTCTCAACAGTGGCATCGTGGAATAAGACATTGCGAAAGATAGAGAAAGGCAAATCATTGCAATGGAAGGACTTTGTTGCCTTCATGCCAATCCACCCGGTCAACGCAGAGCTTTGCACTTGCCCACCATACGGTATGTATGCCATATCCCTTTTGTGGCACATTGTGAAGATTCCACGTTTCAAGGTGCCCACCCAGTACTCCTGGGAGTTGATTGCCCTGCGGCCCTTCAAGTTGGGACGTGCGGAACGCTTGGTCGCTGCACGGGCGGAACCACAAAAACATTCTTCCTCAAAGAAAACCCACAAGAAGGGAGTGAAACAATGAGGTCCACAATCCAATACGGATGGTGCAACGTCATATGCATATGAGGATGCCGTGGTAGTGCCCCCCAAAGGCAACTCCGCCACGCATAGGAAGATGTCGCACCGGTTGAACCTTTTCTGGCCCCCTTGGACTTGTGGGCAGTGTGAGAGGAAAGTGTTCTTGTGGTGAATGCACTGTGAAGGTTGTGGCTTTTGCTTGACCATAGTTGAGTGTCCAATGCGTGGCTGCGTCTCTGATGATGAGGATGCATGGCTTTATAAGAAGTGGAAAACGGAGTTTAACATGGATTCACCAGCAAGTTGCAAACCAATGAACTTCAACCCCAAATACACATGTTCCTCATCCTTTCCCCCCACCTCAAAGCCCTTGACCACCAAATACTGATGCACATCCCGTTGGGTAGTGCCAATGTTCTCCACGGCATGCTTCAATGTGGGCTTCTTCCGAACAAAGTCTATATGAGACATTGTGTTTGCAAAAAAAAAAATTGTCTAGCTTTGCTTACCCTGCAGTTGTGCCACCCACTTCTGCATCCACACACGCTGTGGGCCATAGCATGTTATAATACACGGCATTGGACCCTGATATATGTCTTGTGTCGGGCATAGCACCCTTCTCCTTGAGAAATGTGGCACAAGGGCCCTGGGACTCATTCAGTGCCGCCATCATGGCTACGAATAATGGCTTTGACTGCACGAAGTCACCTTCATTGCTGGTGAAACGTGACTTTTGTCTTGCCCGATCTTCCATCATGTGGATGAAAAAAAAATGAGATGCGCAATACAAAGTGCCAAGGGACGAACCCCTGTCACATGCCATGCAACATACAACAAAACAAGAACTAGTACAACACTCTTGCACACAAACCCCACCAGCACCTAATACGCAACGGCACCAGTTTGGCCTCTCTAAGCTCCATTACGGTGTCCGCAATGTTGTAAAAGGCCTCCCTTTAGCCAACAACAAGATGACTCTTGGCTACCTGTTGCCCCCTCCCAAATCATCAGTTTTCTATGGCCACCGCCACAACATCCTCAAACGCCATGGATTCTTGAATGAAGCACCTGCGGTCAACACGAAACCGTGCGGTGTCAAGTTGCAAGTCCCCTTGCCGAAGAGATTGCACACATGCACTGTGTACCTAACCTTCCCATCACGCCATGGCACACTTTTCTAAGTGCACACGAGCAAAGACAACTACTTGCGGCACTGCTTGAAGATGGATATGTCTAGCACGCCCCCCTCTGCAAAGCAAACAAGGGCACAACACCCCGAACCTAATGGTGCAATGCAAAGGCAACGCAAAGGCACCATAGGATCCCAATGCAAAGAACATAAATCAGAAACGACTAGTCCTAGACCACAAGTGGAGGGGCTATGCCAAAGCGCGGGAGTCCATCACCCCAACTGGAGGGGCCACGCAAAAGCGTGCCCCAACTCGAGGGGCCTCGCCCAAGCGCGGAAGTCCATCACCCCAATCCGAGGGGCCACACAAAAGAGTGGGATTCCATAACCCCAACTCGAGGGGCCACGCAAAAGCATGGGAGTCCATTAGCCCAACGCTTCAGAGCGGAGGACAAAATCAACAGTCGCCCGCAAGTGGGCAGATTCACTGCATATACACTGTCGTCTGGGTCCCCAACACTTTAGAGCGGGTGACAAAATCAGCAGTCGTCTGCAAATGGGCAGATTGGCTACATAACCCCTGCCGTCTGGGGGTTCAGGGGGTCCCCACTTTAGAGCGGGGGACAACGTTAGCAGTGGCCCACAAGTGGGCAGATTCGCTACATAACCCCTGCTGTGTGGAGGGGTCCCCAACGCTTTAGAGTCGAGGACAAGAATCAGCAGTGGGACACAAGTGGGCAGATTGGCTACATAACCCCTGCCGTCTGGGGGGGGTCCCCAACACTTCAAAGCAGGGGAGAGTTCTTTTGTTTTTTGGTGCAAGTCGCGGATTTGTTTTTCAAAAGCGTAAATCGCGTGTTTTTTGGTGTAGGTCGCATCACAAAAAAGACGTAAATTGTGTAATTTTCTTTTAAAAAGCACAAGTCGTGTTTTTTTTTTTAAAAAGCCTAAGTCGCGTGATTCTTTTGTTTTTGGCGTAGGCTGTGTCACAAAAAAAGCGTAAGTCGCAAAAAAAATAAGCGGGTTACACTTGACATTGCTGTCATATGCACCCTTGCAGGCGCAGGTGGTGATGGGGGGGGGGGGGGTGCGGTCCTCATCGCGTCGCTTGCCTCAGAGGGTGGACCGGTTCGCCCGACGCGTTGGTTGGATTCGAACACGGGTCCTTCCCAGCGCGCACCCCACGGCTTGGGTCACAAAGGGGCGATGGGGGGGGGGGTACGATGGGCGAGGGGCTGAGGGGATGTGGTGTGTGCCGTCGGTAGAGTCCACGATGTTTGGGGCACACCTTCACAAGTCTGTGGTGTGGACTCTCCCACACAGGGGGTCGTGGTGGAGCTGGAGGAGTACACAGTTCGGGACCCAATGGGTTGCAGGGGCCGGAAATTGCCGTAGTCTGCAATGAGTCCTGAGCCTGAGGCCGCCTGGGGCTGGAAGGATTTGTGCGACGGTGCAGGCGACGCCGTGGCTGCCTGCAAAGTGAAGGAAGGTGTTGGGTACGGCCCCTTTGCATGCCCTGCTGTCATCACAGAAGCCCCAAAGGGGGATGGGCCCGGAGGCATCTCCCTCAATGGTGTACGCCCCGCCCCCGGCCACAAGTGAAGCCCGGCAATCAGTACGAACAGCAACCGGCCCAAAGTCAACGCGTTGTGTGGCACTGACTGAGAGCCTGTTGACCCTGGAACCCAGGGAGGGGGGGGGGCTCTGCTTCAAGGCTGGTTGGCTACCACGTCGCACAACCACTGTCCAAACAGGCGCAGGAGGCAGGGTCAGGGGGGTGCCCCACCAGGGCTGCGGCCCGGGTGGCGTTTGGCATATGCCGTGCAATGGTTTTTGTGTGACCTCTTTGTTGGTCTTGTGATGGGGGTCTGCCACAAAGGCTGAGGAAGTGTGCCAGTGACCTCGACCAACAAGCAGGTCAGCGGCCCTTTGCAGGCGTACCATGGGGACCAGAGGGGAGAGGTATTTGGCTTCGTGACCATTCAAAAACATGACTGACAAATATGCAGAAAAAATGCAATAACGAATCGCAGAACCAACCGCCCTACGGCTCTAAACCCTAAGAGCACAGCTCCTGCATGCATGGCCCAGTCCGCATGACCTGCACGCCTGGAGAACCAGACATGTGGGCGCAAGTGGTTAATGGACAACCAGAAAATGGAACCACCAAATTCCACGGGTCCCAAAGCTGCGGAAGCAGCACCTCGTGCTGATTTGACAAGGGCGTTGTTCTCGCAAGAGGGGGGGGGGGGGTACGGAAATCGTGCGTGACAGGGCACTGACGTAGTGTCACTGCCTGTGTCTTCTTGTTTTGAGATTGGCGTAACCTCCATTTTAGTTTGACATTCCCGAACTTGCAGAGTTTTAGGCGAATGACTTCGGATCCCTCGGAATACCCAATCAGCAATGGCACATACAAGAGTGAGTCCAAATCATCATTAAAAATGCAAGACCCTGCAGTGTAGTACAGAAAACTCGCAATATTAAAACAATTATGCACAGTTAGTTCTCTCCTACTTCGCAGCGTCTTCTGCAAGCCTCAGAGCGTTCAATCTTACAAATAAAGTGTGATCTGAGTTTAATTATAAACAATCAACAACGTGCAAATGATCATCCATAATGCGCGCGCGAACTCTGATGGGCACGCACTCTCTGATTCATGTTGGGGTGCGTATCACTGTTTCATTACACTCCCCTCACGAGACATCTCACACCTGCGAAGCAAGCGACAGATGTCTGACAAAAGCAGATAAAAATTGAAACACGCACTGTGAACATGCATTATGTTAACCACTGACCAACCATGATCATCCTTGTACTCTGGATTCCGATCAGGATTGGGCTTTGAACTCTGATCTCTGAACTCTCCACGGTATGTCTGTATGTTGGTATGTCTGCTGTGCAACGGGCGTCGTCGTCAAGGAGTGCTTCAAGCGGTGGATACAGCGGCCTTTGTGAGAGCGATCTGCCCAGTACAGCGTCCAAGGCGCCATGTGACGACTTGATGGACGCCAAAGAGATGATCAGCCGCCTGCTTGAGGCGGCACGCGCCCAGCACATCGAGGAGCTGCGTGCAGAGCGCAGGCGCGCTGACAAGGCCTGCAAGGGCCTTCATCGCAAAATACGGGTGCTTACGGCTCGTATGCGGCAGTGGCAACAGGATGACCAAGGCCGCTTTGAGGCCGCTGAAACGAAGGTCGCCGAACAGGGTGCCGGGGTAATTTTGTTGGAACGAGGACTGGCGGCCAAAGATGACGAGAATTGTGTTTTCGTTTTCAGAAGTTTCGGTTTGGTGAATATGTTCAGGTATGGCTGACGATTAGACACGTCTTTTACTTGATATGCATGCTTTTCCTTTTGTCTTTGCACTGCAGCACCAGCAAATGGGCATCACATGGACAAAGCGCACAAGGGCCTCAATTCGGTGCAGGATCATCAGATATCAGAGATCAGAGATAATGCATTCAAGTTAATACAGGTTAATTGGGTTTTCTGTACAATCTTGCAGGTTTGAACTTTTGGAGAATTGGGCAGAGCAAAATAAAAACAACACCGTCCACGTTGTGTGTGCTGCAGGGCAGGCAGGGGATGAATGTTTGTTCATAGTCTAACCTTTTTACAGGCAGGCAATCGCGAAAATTTTTAAAGATTTTCTTACAGCCTTCTCCCCCCCAACCCACTCACGTTTCACAGCACTGTAGCGCCTGCTTAGCCATTGCTGCAGGCGGTTTTCCTGTTTGTAGGTAGGTCAGTATTGTAGGGTTGCTGTGTCACACGCCCCCCCTCAACACCTATGCCTACCCTAACTGGTATGTAGGGCTGCAAGGCTGCAGTGCAATTCTGTAGCACGCCTCGGTGAATTTTTTTTCGGGTGTGTATTTGACCGTTTTTTGTTTGACACCCTGTTCTGGGCATTCAACAGCTCAGCCTCCCCCCCCCCCCCAGTGTAAAGATCTGAGTGTCTATTTTTTTCTGAGTCAGCCATTTGCTGAGGTGCCCCCCTGCAAATAGCTTGGGAAGGGAGTGTAATAGGTTTAGGTGTAAAGATCGCTAATGCGATCGCGCGCGCATGTAGACACGCCTGAAGGTAAAATAAGATAGACATTTAGAAATCGATGTGCAGCGCATTTGTAGGTATTTTACATTATAAAATTATGTGTGTATACAGACTGATGGGATGACATTAAGTTTGGAGAAATGTTTGTTGATTTGTATCGCGCTGCGCTTATGAAGGATTTGGGATCTGAAGGATTTTGAAAACACAAGCAGATTTGGAGATTACAAAGAAAACACATCAACAAGCAGAGTATCATTACATTCTCTGTGCGCCCTCTGTCAGTAAACCTCCCTCCTGAAAGTAAGACTGGGGGTCTTACTTTCAGTCCAGCTGGTCGTGGGTCCCAAGAGGGGTCTTACTTTTGGGGGGGGTCTTACTTTTGGGTTCATCCACTTTGCTGTCACTTCACCTTTCCCGACACAGAAGATGTCTGAGCCCATGCTTTTAGACGACCTGCAGCTGGAGGAAACCGACACCATTGACGAGGTAGAGTCGTCTGATCTCATTTAAGGCAATGGGTTATTTGCCTGCCACTCCTTCTGATATCAAACTGCGAGTGTTCCCAAGTTATATTTTCGTGCCAATGTCTGAGGTTGAGTAGCAGGTTAGGGCAGCTATTGATGCACGTGCCCGCCAGGAAGAAGTTGATGTTCCTGACCAGGCACCTATCCGGTTGCCCTCTTTCAAAGCAAAGCAGAAACCTATCACCTCGTGGTTCAAATCTCAGTAAATATGTGACGGATGATCGTGGATTGTATGAGTGGTAGACCAAAATGTGTTGCTGCCGTGCATGTGCCACTAAGGGGGTCTTACTTTTGGGACGGCTGGTCCTGAGCCTGCAAGGGGGTCTTACTTTTGGGGGGGTCTTACTTTTGGGGCGGGGTCTTACTTTCGGGGGGGGGGGGTTTACAACATTCCGTCGTTTTTAGTGCTTTCACCGTTGTTCTCGCAAGAGGAGGGGGAGGGGGTACCACAACAGGCTCACATGTGTGTCTACTCAGATTCTGCGAAAACTGCGGTCAGACAAATGGTTTGGTCAAAGGGGGGGGCAGCCGGTTTGAACATAGGCACCCAACCGTGTGCGAGGACTTTGAGGGATCCCGGAGGGACGGGGGGGGGGGGGGGGGCTGGAGGGGGCCAGCCGGGGGGCCGGCTGGGGCGAAAAAAAAATTTAAGCCCAATGTGCATACCTCAAAATGATCAGCGAAACGCATGCACGGGGGTAACAGAACGTTTTTGCTCGAAAAAAAAATACTTGGACCCTCCACGAGGGGTTGCCAAGGGTGGGGGTGGGGGTTGGGGTCAAAAAAATTTCTCATGATATTCATGCATATTTGAATTCTCCATAAAGTTCTGAGCATTTTGCGGATGCACATAGGGTGAAAAAAATTCTTCCGCCTGCCAAAAAGAGTTTTCGGTGCCTTCGGCGGCCCGGGTTCCCACCCAAAATCTGAAATTGGCCAAAGGCGACAACTTTGGGGGGGCGGGGGGTTCTGAACCAGGGTCCCCCTGGGGGCAGACGGGGTCGCCGTCCATAGGCAAACCCACGCCACAGCATGGGTTTTCTTCGCTTGCATGTGCAGACTGTGCGGGAGGTGGCACCTTCATCTTGTCCAGAGTGTCGGGCGTGACCACTTTGGGCACCTCCAGCACGACCCACGTGACGACCTCGTTGCAGGTCGGGGTCGTCAGGCTCCCACCGTAGGCGTAGTAGTGGCCGGTGCCGTCGAACATGGTGCTCAGCTGTACGGCCTCACTGAGGGGGGCTGGGGTCTGGAATGCAAAGCGGCAATGTCTTCAGGGTCTGGCCTCGATTCACAACACCAGGGCAACGCATCAGGTCCCATACGTCGATCCAAGGCAAAAGCAGTCGTGTGCCCTCAGTGTCAAGACCGGTGGTTTTCGTGGCATGGAACAGTTCTTGAGGCCGCGACGGTGGTGGGTCATCACGAGGAACGTTGCGCGGCACGATCCGAACACACTCGACTGACTTCAATGGGCGTGTGGGCGGATGACATGAGGCAGAGCGCGGGCGCAGGGGGCTAAATGGGCCCGGCCCAACCCACCCACGATCCGAAAGACTTGCTCGTGGGATGTGTCAAATTCACAAAGGGGCTCAAATTTGAGGCCGATGATAGGCGTTGTTTGGCCTCAAGACAACACACCCTTCCTCCCGTGGGGTAGCCCACCCTTACACAAAACCGCATGGACACGGCGCGGCAGCAGGGACGCTTTGGAGTGGGCAACTGGGGGTCTGACCTAATTAAAAAACAGACAACGAAGAGTGGGCAAAAAGAGTGGGCAACTGGGGGGGGGGGGGACCGGTTTGTGTGCCGAAAATAGCCCCAGATTTGTAGTACAACTTTTGCCTCTTCCCACTACTCCTTTGGAATGGCCGTTGTTTTTTCGGAGGTACCCCCCCTCCCGCGGGTCGGACCCATCGAGATGTCCGACAGAAAACCCTAAGAAGAAGGAGGCAGCAGGGGCACCAGCGAGAAAGGAGCGAGGCGGCCATCAAAGAAAGAAGACCCAAACGCGGCAACAGAAATCACCCCCACCCTTTTGAATGCAACTGTGAGCCACCCATTGCCTGGTGTCCCGGGTTCTATTGTGGGGGGATGAAGCCCGCATGCCACCGCTGAACAGGGGCATACTAACACGTCGTGTTGAAGGGCACAGGCCAATGGCCACAGCTGGTCAATGAAGGCCAGTGGCAGCACCCTGTGGTTTGGCACAGGTTTCTTGTCTCTTTCCAGTGAACCAAGTCCAATTGAAATTTGACTTGTGGAACAATCGATAAAACACCCCGAAATTTCTCAAATTGTTGGCTACATTAGTTTGTCGGCGGTTTAAACGTCTCGAATCCCCTGAACATCTGAAACAGTCCATACGGGATTGCCAAAAGAGTTCCACGAGCTGTTTGTTTCAAGTTCTATCAGGACAAGACAGGGAGAGACCCCGAAACAATTGAGCACCAACGAAACGCCCCGAATACCAAAACTTATTGTTGCCTACATTTTGTCGTTTTTCGGGATGTAAGGCGCCCCGAAATATTGGACCTCCTGCAAGTGGGTTCTTTGAAAGCGCTGCTGGCAGGTGCACCACATGGCCGCACACGCGCTCAGTGGTACTACAATTTGACAATGTCAAATCGGCAACTGGGCGTAAATTTAGAAAGTGATGCGCGGCACTCGGTCTGCTGAGGCACTTCTGGACCACTTGCAGCAGTTTGGGCACAAACAGAACGCAAGATGCGTCCACTGCCGGCCCAGGTCCAGCTGCTCGTGCGAAAAAGTTGACGCGCTAAAATGTGTCTGCCCTGGGCTGTCTTGCTCGGTTTACTGTGCGCACGGAGGGCCCCTCATGGACCCTTCGGTTGCCCCCCTTCCCATGCCACGCCCACAGGGAAGCATCAGAGCGGCGGTTGACCACAAGGAAATGCCCCAATACTTTGCAACCCCCCCCCCCCCAATACCGAGGCCTTGTGCCAACCCCTTCCCCCCCTTCAGGAGTCCCTGGGCACAAATTGTCCGTGGCAAGTTGGGCGGAAAAGGTGATGCCCAACAATGTGTCCCCCGGGACCAGTTTGAGCAGGTTTAGCCAAAACGACACGCAACAACAACGTTCTGTCCACCACCGGCGGGGTAGGCCATGGACCATTTACCAGCCGCAAGAGGCCACGCAGGGGGGGGGGGGGGGGTAATCCCTACAAGCGCGGGGGAGGGGACGGTTTGAAAACACCACACCTTGGTTGCTGTCTTCACTCCACCGGCGATGCTGGTCAGCGCAGCGGGCTCAGCTTCTCCCCAAGATCCCAGCCGGAAAAGCACCCCCACCACCAGCAGCGCATCCGTGTTTCCAGATGCAATCGCAGTTCCCACGCTGTTCCCGTGCAAAGAGTTGTAATGTACAAAATGGACCTCCAAAGGGTACTGGTCTCCCTGAGCAGAATGACCAACTTGGGAGATTATGGAGCCAAAGAGAGCATGCAGGGCGAAAATGGACGCACAACCGGCATTGATGAACTCAGGGACCATCAGGGTTCGAATTCGATTGATCCCGGTTGATCCCAAATGATCCTCGTGGAACCCGATTGGACCCGGTGAATAGCAGTGGATGCCGATTACCAGGGTATTCACGGTTGATTCTCGTTGAACTCGGTTGATCTTGGGTGATCCTGTGGAACCCACTTGCTCGTTGTTACACTACGCATTTTCTACTCCGCGGCGCAACAGGGTTTCTTCTTCGATAAAGGACACCCCTGAGAGCACTGGGGTCATGAGTCCAGGAAATGGGACCATTGAAAGGTTTTGCCAGTAATTGAGCAGGTGAATCCACCGCGGGGGACCTCGTGCAAATGTGACGTTTCGGCCATTTTGGCCATTTGTATAGGTAGATGCGAGAACAGGGCATGGTGCACCAACAAAGTCGGTCCCCCATCCTACCCGATGGAACACTGGGGTTATGAGTCGGAGAAATGGGACAATTGAAAGGTTTTGCCAGTAGTTTAGCAAGTGAATCTGCCGGTTGGGACCTACTACAAAAGTGATGTTTCAGCCTTTTCGGCCATTTGGTAAGGTAGATGCAAAAACAGGGCGGGTGAAGGGGGTGAACCTAGTTGATCCCAATTGTCGGTGAAGCCCGGTTGAATGTGGTTGATGCCGTTTGACCCGAGTTGGCGTGAGTTCGTCCTAATTGATCCTAGTTGAAATCATCATTCGGTTGATCCCAGTTGACTTGGTTGATCCCATCCAAGAGTATGTCGGTCCTCAACGTTCTTCGAAGTCCTCAAAGGACTTCGAACTTGGTAATGGTGCAATGTTTCTTTGAAGTTCAGCCTCGTGGAAACTTGCCCACCGTGCCTACATGCACTACGCGGTCCGCGGTACAATGCCTTTGACGCCCCCCCCCCCGGCACGGCACGGCACGGCACGGGGCGGCCGTTTACGCCCCCCCCCACCCCATTCGTACCCCTCGGACCCTAGGAAGAAACGGCGACCCTTCTTTCTATGGGTCAAACCACACCAAGTAATGTGGTGCGACGTGCAAACAAAAGCGAACCAAACTTCCACACTCTGCGAAATGTCCCATATCACAAGTGAAACACATGGTGAGTGCACCCGGTGACGTTACATGGCGTGGAAGCATGGAACAACCAATTTGTTTATTAATAATTGATTTCATTAATGAGTGGGAAATCACGTGGTAACACCAAGAACCAACACACATAAACTTGCAAATGAGGCAAGCACAAAGGAAGCAACATGCCAACTGAATCCTAACCAGTAGTACATTTGCATATCACTTCCATGGGTGGCCTTTACAAAGGATCCGTGTCGTGCATGCACTCCGTCGCACAGCACGGCACGGACCGTTTACACCCCACCCTCTCCCCCCCGACCGTAGTGCACTGCATGTGTACATAAAAAGGGTTGCATTCGTTTGGCTGCAAGACGGCTTCCCGACGCGACACCAGAGCAAGCCCTTCAGCACCCACGACCCTTCCATTAGTCCGCGAGGGATATGTTGGCAATGCTACCTGCAGGAAGTGCTCGCTTCCTTCATAATCGTGTCCTGTTCTTCCCCAATGGAAGTGCACCTGCTCCAAAACCCACCGATGCGCGCTGCTATTGGTGCTACGCCCCACGGTGTTGTGCAAGCCGCCAACTTGTGTCTCAGGGGCATCGGAAATCACGTTGACCTGTGGTGGGCATAAGCGAAAAAGCGGGTCATGCTACAACTTGGGCACGTTCGCATTTCGGAAAATTTGGAACGGAAGCCGCACGGATTGACATAGAGGGCTCATAGCACTACTTGGATCGCAGTGATAGTTATTGCGTGTGTCGTGGAGGCGAGGCAGGAGAGTTTGGGAAATGCAAGATTTGCATAGCAAAGACGCCATTGACTCGTGGCGTCAGTTCCTCTGGAAAAAAGCGCAGCCGAAAGGAGCATCGTTTAGTGTAACGCCTGCTACCTCCTTCCAAAGACACGTCTGCACACACAGTTGGAATTGCTCAAGCTTTTTCGAACATGATAAGTGGTACACTCGTGGGCAACATGTGCAGGTCAACGACAAAGAACTTTTTAAGTTCAAGTTTAAGCCGGGTAGCATTTTACTTGTGTTAGGTTATTGAAAGGTCTCCGTCACAAAACACTATGTGTAAAGCCAACCTACAAGGGCACGAAAGATAGGTACTACGCCCCCCTCCCTTCTTATCTTCCTCTTCGTTGAGTCATTTATAGCGTTCGTTGAAAAAAATATAATTCCAGTGCGCCGAGAACACTTCGTCAAGCGGGTTTGTAGGACGTCAATAGCATGCAAGTCAGGCACATCTGGGTGTGGTAATTACGGCCTAGTCTCAGACAGTGTTTGCTCCACTTGCTAACATGTTGGACTCACTTTCCCCCGATCTACATCCTAGAAACTCTCGAACTCGGGAAAAAGTAAGGTCAACGGCCACTCGGGAGATAGATCTGAACGTTTCCTACTAATTTCACGGTGACAAGGCTGAGAAACTAAGTAAAGAGAGTCGATGGGACCACACAATCTTTCTAATAAAAACGCGTTCACCTGAATGGTATGCCCGTTGTTGAGGATGTTCATCGATCTGGCTTGATTCCATTTCGTGGTTGAGAAGCTAGGTAGGCTTCCGGCGGTTGCCCCACACAAGTCGATTGGAGATTGTTGACTGCCTGCACACTTATCCGGAAAGATTTTGCCCCAGTTGCTCGGTCCACTTGAAGAACATTGATCGTAGCTCCAAGAAGCAGCTTGTATGTCGAATACAAGTGACAAAAAAAGGAGCCATGTAAGCCGCATGCTTGATCACTAAAACAGGGTAAGGATTGTGGATTCAAGAGGTTGATAGGGTAGCCGCTAACGGCTACCCTATCATGCGACAAAACATCATTGAACTCGAGCAAGGTAATGTCCTTGATGCTAGTTTTCTCAAACGCATGTGCGACCCACAAGTGCATGTGCGACCCACAAGTTGCCAATTCCGTTCGGCTCCAGAACCTTTTATAAAATCTTTGACTTCGAGTGCCTTTCTCGTAGATGTACCTAAGTACTACGACAAGTGGGCTACGGACTGTTGAAGGCGACAGAGCGCTTGCTATAGGTCCTTCGTCGTGAAATTGGCAGGGCGGATGAAGTGGTCGATTGGTCGATTGATTGGTCGAGGCCATGCGCATTAGTAAGCCCAGTATTATATAGTAAGGTCCTGAAAAACGCCTTGGAAGAGGGATCGAGGCATCGTCCTTCTTCATATTTAGTTGGAAACCTGAGCATTTCAGCTTAGGGGCCCGCTAGCACTGGTGAGATTTCTCCTTCGGGTGCTGATTGACCTCCCAAAAGTGTCCGGGTGCTCTGTTGGTGGGAATTACTGAAGGAAACCGCAGGCTGGGGGCCTGAGGCGATAGGCGGGAAGACCAAAATAACTGCAGGTGCTGTTCCTCCTTGCAATGGCACACAAACACAAGTCAAATTGCAGATCACGATTTGCGGATCCTCGAAATCCAAACTAGTTTGGACCAAAGATGTGATTGTCTCAATTCAAACTCAGCTTCGGACTCAAATCAATTCAAGAAACCGAATGCAAATCCACATCCAAAGATGCGAATCTTCTTATCCAATATCCGCGGCCTGTGGTAGATTGCGCGCCCAATGTGACGGCCGATAGGCCTAGGCCGGCACATTGGAGCGCGCAATCTATCACAGGCTATATTGCCTAAATGTGATAGGGGTTTTACTGCACAAATGAAATCTAGTCCACAGCGCTTTTCTTTTTGCTATTTGAGGCTTTGTGCCACAAATTGTGGCATGTCAAAGGCGCAAACCAAGATACTGAAGTTATTTTTCGCGTTGAAATATGGATACTCCCAATAAAAGCCTTTTAGCCTCTTTTGATGCGAAATGGAATTCCTAAGTTATTAGGGTCCATTTTTTTTTCCGGAACGTGGACAAGTTCTCACCGGCACCCTCGAGTGAGAATGAGGGAGTGTTGCCCAAATTACCTTTTAAGTTGTTGATGTCGTCCAACGCACTACGCAAGCGAACGCTTCTGAGTCTTGCTTATCACATTGGCGCAACTCATGGAATACGCCACCAATTGCTGATTGCTTGCTGGATCGCTGCTTGCTTGCTGGATCGGGATTTAGCCATTTGATGCATTGCCGACTTTGTGTGCGCCCTGCTTCCATAACCGTTGTACCACGAATGTACATGTGCACACATACACACACCATACACACACCGTGAACCGCAGGTTACATAGGTCCATAGACGTAGCGATGGACGGCAACACTGTGCCGAAACAAATTGTAGAAACCAGTAGCTAGCAACCAAGGATAGTGAAATAGTGAGCACTCGGCCCTGTAAGCTATTCGCGCTTGCAGGTCATGATCAGATTGCTGGTTGTCCCTTTCCTCTGCCCTTGCCTCCACCTCCACGTGCCCTGATTAGGTTCAATTGGTCAGAATTGGTTTCATTTGGTTGCACTTGTCCCTCCCTCCCTCCAGCAGGCCATCATTCAAGTGGAATTCCTTCAAATGGTTTGATTTGGTCCATCCCTCCCTCCACCATGCTTACTTTTGCCATCCTTGAAATGGAACCGGTTCAAATGGTTGATTTGAATGATTGATCAGATTGGTGTCACATTGGGCGGTACATTTGGAAGGCAATGTACCGGTACATTTAGGACCCCTATCACATTTAAAATCCGTAATGTATAAATACCATGACTCCCCCAAATGAACATGCCAGGGGAAGAAGAGAAGGCAAGGCACAACACGGCCTTCCCAGTCCCACTCAAACGATGCATGTTCATTGAAACTAGGCCTACATCAACCTCGGCCGCTTGGCGGAGTGGTCATCTAATAGAGCAAGCACATCCGGAGGCACTACGAATCCGGGAGGAAGTGGTGGCAGCTCCGGCAAGGGCGGGAAGTGGTGATTGATAGATGCCATGGAACCCGTAGCCGGGGCTTGGGCTTGCCTCTCGCAAGTGTGGGACTTGGCTTTGGCTTTCCGGGCAACATTGGCGGCTACTTTGGGGCAAGGTCACTTGAGCTTGAGGAAGCAACATTGAGATGCTTGTTCATTCACTAGAGTGAAACGCCACATCGATCTGACGCTGGCAGTGCAGCGCATCCATCTGGCCCTAGTAGGTTTGGGGCCAGCGGGAATCGAACCGGCCTGTCCTTGGATTGGCGACCAGGTTCCCAATAAGAGACCATGGCAGGCTGAAAACCCCAAAAATAAGTAAGAGACTAGGGACTTCTATTCGGGACAATAGAGTATGTATGATGAACGCATGCTTGAACTCCATATATGGGCATGGGGACACTTTGCACTGCCAAAAAGCCCCCCATATATGGGCATGGGGAGAGTTTGCGCTGCCACCGGTTGATTCCTCACGATGCCACCGGTTGATTCCTCGCGATACAGACTCCATCCCGAGGCTCTTGCAATGGTCCGGGGGTGGTGAAATGGTCGCGCCCCATCGCCTTTTTCCCTTAAGAAGTGGTCTTGTAGATCTCCTTTTGGCTCTTGACAAACTCCTCGGCATCCTTTGCTGTGCCAATATGGTGCCACGGCAGTCGCGTGGATGCTCACTTTCGGCCAAAAAGCCCCGATGTGTGGGCATGGTCATGGAAAGTTCTTCGTCACTTCTGCTCTATAGGCTATGTTTCTCATGGACCATTGCCATTGCCATTGCTCTTGCCGTGCGCTGTGAGGCTCATGCCCAATGGTGCTTGGACAAGTGACCGGCTGCCCATTTAACAATCCGCAAGATTGCCCTTTCTACAAGAAGGAGGCGGTGTGGCATGACATAGGTGTTTCCTCCAGCACGTTGATGGTGCCATTGAGTGGCGTGACATGTTGTGCCATTGGGCGTTGCGCCTTCAATTATTTGTGTAGCCGGCCTACGTGTGAAGGAAGCACAAAATGACGCTTTCCCACCGAAAACCGAGGATGCAAATGTTCATGAGACGGTTCATTGGCACAGTCATGAGCCAATGAGGTTTGTTCCACTTGTTTTGCTTTGATTGCTTGAAGTCGATCTAAAAAGCCGTCCGTGCGAACAATCAAACTCTTGGTCGCCAAAGACCACATTGGAATGGTTCGTTGCCATGATACTTGAGGTTCCTGCGTCGTGTGACAATCCCTCATTTCTCTCAACCTCTACTTGAGTTTTCTTCCATTTTTAGGCCAAACAAGATGAACAAGATGGGAGTAGTGCCGGATGAATCACAATCGACCATGGACAACGACATGGCCATGCGAGAGGAGGTTGTGTGTCTCTCTCGGAACATAGGAGGCATGGTCTCAACGTCATGTGCACGTGGGGGGTGATTGCTTTTGAGTGAAGCTGCAAACCGCAGCGGAGGGTGCTAATGTTTTCAATGTCTTCACCACGTTTGATCATGGGGATGGAGTTGATGCCACAGGTTCGTGAAGGTGTGTTCACCCGTGCCGAAGATTTTTTCTCTCAAACCAATCTCTCAAAACCCTTGCATCCCCCTCATTTTGTATTCAAACATCTGTTTGTGACCCCCCCCCCCCTTCCTTTCGGTGTTTTCGCACATCATATCCCCAAAGAGCTAAATTGTATCCCTTGTACACCCCTTCTAATCGCGATTTCGTGAGACAAAATAACAAAGGTTTTGGTCTTCGACTTCTCAAACCCTCCCCCCGAGGGAGAAAGGGAGGAGGGTTTTCAAATTTTGATCTCTCTTTCATATGAATCCTCCGTTATGAGGACTTCGCCATGGCTTGGTTGGGTCTTCAAAGGTACTAGATAGGGATCATTTGTGAATATGTTTGCCAAAGGGCAGCTTTAGTTGTCAAGCTCCCATGTCCTCCCCCCCACAAACGGGTTTTGTTTGGGATGTTTGAAGCTTACACCGTGCCTCATAATTTCTTATTTGCAGCGCCATGAGCAAGAAAAGTTGGTGTTGTACAAGGATATCGAAAAATTGAAGGTCAATCCTTGCCCAATTTGCGGTGATGTTGGCGATTCTCCCCGAACCGCTAGAGGTCTTTAGTAGTTCGTTGCTCGAAGGTCCGGTCCGGTCCTGACCACAAGGATCCCTGTTATGGGGGTTGGGTTTTGTGGTCTTCTCCACGACATGGTGGCGACCGGCCGGCAACAAGTTTTTTTTGCGGCCGAGATTCTTAGAGGCCCTGGCCGATGCGTGGTGCAAACAAGGACATGAGGTAGGTGCTGCGCATGGACACCAAGGAGAGCGGCCAGCCACGGCGAAGGAGTGAGTGAGTGGGGGGAGGGTGCCAAAACCCATAGGACAAATGGCAGGACCGTGCGCCATCAGCACGACCAAATATGCGAGGCATAGGAGTCAGCAGCACTCGATTGAGTGCGACCATTGAGCAAATGAGTAGAAAGGGGCAGGGTCGGTGATAGCACAAACAGGACCGAGCGAAACGTATTTGAGAGGCATATGTCACGTTGCCACGTGTCACAAGGTGCCAAAACGATGTCCGTTAGCCACCTCGGGCCACATGATGTCACCACTGCACGATTACTGCTTCTCGAATCAAGGGCACTGACCTGATGCCAGTTTGGCAAATTGCTGCTCAGCCGCATGAGGGCAAACGGCAGAGACAAGAGCGCCGCAGGTGAAAACAGGCAGGGTGCACGGGCTGTGGTGGGGTAACATGGGGCCACACTCCTCATTCTTTTCTTCATCATTTTCCTCACCAAACAAATGTTTGTGTGCAGATGTGTTCGCCCGTTCTATTGTTCTCTTGGCCTTTTCTGTCATACAGTAGAACGGCAATACCACAAAGAATAAACTTGAAACCGTTCAAGTTCAGAAGTCAAGTGAATTCAGAATTTAAGAGTTGCCGGTGTTAGTAGCACTGAGGTGGGAGGCCCGAGGCAGACCCAACCCCAGTCAGCGGCCGCCAGCACTATTGGTGGTGGGGGGGGGGGCTGGGGGGGGGGGGGTTCAAAAGCATCTTGCCACGATCAGGTGTCGCTGGTCACACCCCAGTAGTGTGCATCGTGTCACGGCAACAGAGGGATAGGGCCTCTTCACTAGTCTAGCTCAGGCCGTGTAAAATGAGGGATGCAGCTATGCCTTCTCTACCACGCAGATTGAGAACCAAGCGGCCGAAAAGCATGTTCAGCGATTGGAGGTGCTACTTGCCTTGATTGTGTGCGCCATGCCGTGCCATGTTGCCCGGCCTCATCTCGGATCCACGTTGAGAGGCATTGTATGGACGACGAGCAGCATGGGTAAAAAGTCACGTTGGCCATAGACCCGTTTCCACGCAGGTGCAAGCCAAGCAAATTCAGACATTGGAACAACAAGTTGCAGTATTGCAGGTATCAAGGAGGCTTTTTGCCGTTTCGCTGCTTTGCCTGTCGTGCTGCACAAGTACAGACGGTTGGTTCACCTGGATGCCTGGCTTGGCGTGGGTGGCGTCGCATCTGGTGGAGGGCGGTAGCCCCAGCTCTCCACAGATTTGGCTCAATCGAGCTGCCGGCATAAGCTGACGTGATCCTTTGGAGTTGACTACTTGAGTCCCTTTGGACACTGAGTGCCACCCACCCATCATCTTGGTTGTTAATTTCCTTGCCACTGATTTTTGGGACTTGACGACACTAAGGTCACCTTTGCACTCAACCGTGTGTAACCGGAATCCCTTTGCTCGGAGGCATGCTCGGAGGCACTACCTTTCTGTGGACGAGGGGAAATCCCAAAAACGGAAGCCAATGGAAAACAATAGAGGGCAACAAGAAGATTCTCAACTGATTCTGGGGTTCAGGGGTTAACCAAATCGGGCCCACGTTGACAAGGTAGGCTACAAATTTCAAGAGGTAGAAGGGCTCCTGGGTGTGACTCATCATCTGGCCCACCATTTCGCCTGCAGGAATGCAATGTATCAGAAAACACGCTATTCACACACGACTGTTAGACCAAAACGGAACAAGACTTGGTCTTAGTGCTAACAGCCTTGCCACCCGGTAATGGTTTTGTTTAACGAGGTCAGCCCACCCAATGCACCAATGTCAAGCACAAATTCAATTTTGTGTCCGCGGACTGCCGGCCCAACGGAAGCCCCAGAGCGGAGGTGAACATAAAGTTGTAGTTTTTTTTTGGAAGAAGGCAATCACAACATCACGGCCTAAGGAGCGTTCATGGCGAGCCGCAGTCCAAGAGGGTTAGCCCTATGTACACAAGCCATCCACGTCCCGAGGTCAACGGTCAATTTATGCACAACCCCTTCTCTACCCACGGCCTACCACTACTCATGCCATGGAGCCAGTGATGGATATAATTTTGGCGCCATTTGGGGGGTCCGGGTCCGGGGGGCGGGGGGGGGGGGCATTTTTTGTGACTGGTCACAAAAAACTTAAAGGGCCATTGTGGGAAAGTGCAAGCCCCAAAAATGTTGTGACCAAACAAGGTGTCTCTAGTAGAATGTCTCCTGTGCCTGCCTGTATTGCAAATTTACTGTGAGTGTATCTGCTTGCAGTGCAAATCTATTGTGACTGAGGGTATTTGTACACGGTATGTGTATTCTGTTGTTGTAGGCCCTTTTGTTCCTTTTTGCCAGAGTGGGATGCAAGAAAATTCCTTGCATGTGTGATCCAATGTGCAAGGGGGGGGGGGGGTGAGGAAGGACAGCAAGACACTGCTTGTGTCAGTTGATTACAATGATAATTTGGCTGACATGTCAGGTGGAGCACACTCCTTGTCCTCCTTTGCATCTATTAGCACAGGTTCATCCAGTGGCAGTGGCAGCGATAGTGACAGTGATAATGACAGGTCAAGTCGTGGTAGCTGCAGCGAGCAAGACAATATGGTCACTATGAGGGATGAAAGTGAATGACATTGAATGCCGTTGAATGACATCGGCAATGTTGCATCCACACGGCTCTGTGCCTGTCATGTGTGTTGTTGCAGCCCCCCTCCCCCTCCCATGTACATGTACGGGCTGAAGGCTGCCCAAAACGGTCGGTTCTAGGTCACTTTTGTTGTGACCAAATATTGTGACCTTTTTTGTGGCCTAGGGGGGGGGGGTCCGGCCCGGACCCCCCCCCCCAGTTATACCCACCACTGCATGGAGCCGAACTCAGTGAGTATGTATATGGTGGCCAAGTTACCACGGATACCCTTGTGGGGACCGCTCAAAAGCAGTCGGGGTTGCAAGCCTGTCTTGGGACCTTGGGCGCACAGACACAATTCTGCCTAGAGAGGCTGCTGGTAGGATGCCCCTTGGTAAACGCTATCAACCTACTAAAGCCCGACCAACACTAGCCAATCATTGACACTAGGGGATCCTACGGCTGCCATCACATTGGATGGGGCGTGCGCCTTACCGGTGGTCAGAGAACTCGCCTGTGGTCTTCCCTGAGCCTCGGGTTACGCTTTGGACTCCCACAGTGTCTACGCCGTCGGAGACTACTGGTCGTTTGTCACCACCCTCGGGGTCAACATTCAGTGGGGCTTCGAAACCAATTATCCTGCCAATCATGTGGATTGCAAATTTTGGTGCCTTGGGTCCAATTAGGTCTATGTGAACTAGCATAGCTACGCCTCCATCACGACCGCCGGGGGAAGATATTCGATGGCAACCATGTCCCATGGCTGCTTGCTCATAAAGCGTTGTAGAGTCCTTGTCGGACCTGTATTCCGAAAGTGAGATAACCATAGGTGGTTTACCAAACATGTCGTGCGGCAAGGCATACAATAGTTCCATTAACCTATGGAGGGGAAAGGTAGGACCACCCACATTGAATGTAGCAAAGGAAAGCATCCTTCCCATTGGGAGATGCTGACCACTATGCATTTGGGCAGGTGTGCTTTCGTAGTGTCGTTCACGGACCCATAGTGTATTGTGTGTGGTGTGTTTTGATGGTGGGTCACGTGTAGTGGGTGAAATTTTTTGATTGTCGTTGGTATTTAGTGTTGATGCCTATTTTTGGGCAAGTGATAGGGTCGTTAGGTCGAAGGACATGACCTTCAAACTTTTACCTTCAAAGACAACAACAATGGATTGATCTAGGAGTTAGCATTCGGGGTACCGTATAGTTATGTTTGGTGGTTAGACTTGGAGTTTACGCATCCTCGTGGATATGAATTTCATTTCGTGGGCACTCCGAAGGGAAAAAGTCATATTATCCTTCAGAGCGTTTTCCTATCTGCACTTTCCTTGACCCTTGCACATCCATTTTGGAGAAGGCAAATGCACCACTCCAGGTTCGAAAAAGAGGATGGCGCCAAAAGTGTGGATTTCACTTCTTTGGCATCATCACGGGCAGGGGGTTCACCTAATTTTGGCCCCGCAGGTTTGTGGGAGATGAGGACATAGTTCGTCCTTTCTGACTCGTTTAGGGTTTGCCAATTAACTCCTAGCTTTGAGTGGATGATGTGGTCTTCTTGGAGACAGGATATCATGGAAGGTGGCACCACCAATTGAGCTATCACTAAATCTTCTGGTGCATACTTTATAAAAGTGGGGAGTGTTGAGGGAGGGTATTTTGCATGCGGGGTGTTCAAAAAGTCTGAAGATTTGCCATCCGCACTGTATCCATTTAAAATTGTCACAAGGCGGGTTGGGTTAGTTTCCACAAGTGAATCTTTCGTATTTTGAATGCGGTTTGGAGCATTCATCCAAACTTGCAAGGCGGATGGAGCGGGTAGGACTACTTCAGGGTGACTCTCAATTGGAAATAGACGTTGGACTGATACTGCTCATGGAGTAAAAGAGGCTTGGGAGTCTGCGATATGAAGGATCAAGGGTTTTGCACTTGGGAATGTGTGTGGTTCAAAGGTTAGATCGTCTTTTCTTTGATCAAATATATCGCCTGGTAGGACAATTTGATGGGTTCTCCATTTCCTAGTACATTCAAGGTCTTGGCGATTGTCTAATGACGTCACAAGAGCCGGGTCTATTCCGGTGTTCCTAGCTTGGTATATAATACATATTTTCATTGACAATGCTTCTTTCATTATTTTTGCCCATGTTTTCATGGAATAAAACAATGGTGGCTTATCGACAAAGGGAAGGATGGGTGTCAGAAAAGAATTGTCGATTTACCTACCAGTTGGCTTGGTTCAAAAGTAGAAAATTCATGGGGAAAGATGGTTACGACACACGGATTCTCACTATTGATGTTTGGTTGGAGAGGATGACCATGTTGTCCAAAAATGTAGTCAAGCTCTCTTTTGAAAATTGATTTAGTGAGGTCATCGACTCAAGAGGGAGGGTAGGGGCCGGGGTTGTAAACCATTCCCCCCGTGTTGTGCACATACAAGCAAAACAGATCCTTAGAAAAATTCGGGATGCCGTGTTGGTACATTCCATGTACAGCATCATCCGAACCCTCTATTTCTTCATCATTACCCTCATCTTCTGGCTGTTCTGGCGCTCTATCTAATTCCATTCTATTGTTGCTAATTTATCCCTCAGCTGTACGTGAGCCCGCGTGAATCATAAAATTGTAGTTTGTGGGCAGGGGAGTACAAATGCAGTTTTCAGGTGACGTTAGTCTGCATCAGGCAGTGTGGACGGAGCCGGCCCTGCCTTGTTGTCATGTTGCACAGGGATAGGTTTCAGATTGACGGGGCGGGGGTGCAGCGCGATGAAAAACCTGACGCAAACACACTCGAGTGGCCGGTTGTACACCAGGCTTGGCCATGGTGACAGTCTGGTGGTTGTTTCCGGCTACCGTGCTGCGGCGGACCGGTTCGTAACCGCAATCGTCATCGGGGAGGGCGGGGAGGGTGGGCTCCCCGCTGTTACATCCGTCCCTGGTATTGCAGGTGCAGCTCTCAGACAAAGGGGATCTGGCAAAGCGAGCGGAAGAATTGCAGGTTTAAGTGCTACCCGCCATGCCTTCCATCCGTACAGAATCCGGTTGCTGCTGTGTGTCCGTCGCTTCAATTCCAGCAGACGCAGCCTCAAAGCCAACCCCACCCCAAAGCCGCTACGATTAGACCCGCACCAATCCCCAGGACCGTCTTGCAAGTGCTGACCGTTGCACCAGCGCTACGGCTGCACTTTTGTTGCCGTCCCTTTGGCGTCCTTTTTGTCAACTGAGAAAACTGTTTTGTGTCCTTTGGGAATGGCCATTTCGGCTGAGCCAACAATGTGTCCACATCCTTCATGCAGGACCCCAGTGCTGCAAGCAATCAGGAGGGCAGCGTGTTCACATGTACCACGTCCCGGACCATCACATGGAAAACGATTGTAACAACTAGAATACAACAACGCCACAACATGATTACATCAGTGGAACAATGTGTAGTGAGATGGTATCAACAAAAACCTTGTCGCTATTGCACTGAATCCGCTAGCCAACGCCTGTCATCACTTCTCCACGCTGTAAAGATTTGCCGTTAGTTGGAGTGGTGAGGCTGGAGGCGCAGTTGTAGAGGACAAAGGAATACTGCACAACTGCTTCAACTGGTTTATCAGTGATTGGTTGCAGGCTCGCCCACTGGCGTAGTTCAGCAACCATCTGTGCTTGCTGAAGATGTATTTTGCGTTGTTTTTTCAACTCTTGTGCTGGTTGCAGCATGCGCAACGGCACATTCACCGGAAGTTTGGCCAAACCAATTGAAGTTTGGACGGTGCGGATCTGTTCACTTGCTCTCAGTCGTCTTTCTTCGTGCATATGTGCCCCCCCAGGCTGGACGGAATGAACCGGCGGTACCCTCGGCGGTGGTTCGGCTCGGCCGGTTAGGTTCCGGCGGTTCGGCTCGGCGGTGGTGTCGGCCGGCCGAGTCAGCCGGCCAGACCGCCGCCCAGCACTCCGGCCGGCCGAACTGCCGGGCCGTTCCGAAGCATGTTATTTAAGGGGCCACAGGCAAGGCGGTGCACACAAAACGCGGCGCCCACACAAGGCGGTGCACACAAAAGGCGGTCTATAGCCACCACAGGAGTCATGTTATTTAAAGGGCCACAGGCAAGGCGGTGCACAGAAAACGCGGTGCCCACACAAGGCGGTGCACACAAAAGGCGGCCTGTGGCCACCGCAGGAGTCATGTTATTTAAGGGGCCACAGGCAAGGTGGTGCACACAGAACGCGGTACCCACACAAGGCGGCACACACAAAAGGCGGTCTATAGCCACCGCAGGAGTCATGTCATTTAAGGGGCCACAGGCAAGGCGGTGCGCAGAGAACGCGGTGCCCACACAAGGCGGTGCACACAAAAGGCGGCCTGTGGCCACCACAGGAGTCATGTTATTTAAAGGGCCACAGGCAAGGCGATGCACACAGAACGCGGTGTCCACACAAGGCGGTGCACACAAAAGGCGGCCTGTGGCCACCGCAGGAGTCATGTTATTTAAGGGGCCACAGGCAAGGTGGTGCACACAAAACGCGGTGCCCACACAAGGCGGTGCACGCAAAAGGCGGTCTATAGCCACGGTAGGAGTCATGTTATTTAAAGGGCCACATGCAAGGTGGTGCACACAGAACGCGGTGCCCACACAAGGCGGTGCACACAAAAGGCAGCCTGTGGCCACCGCAGGAGTCATGTTGTTTAAGGGGCCTCAGGCAAGGCGGTGCACACAGAACGCGGTGCCCACACAAGGCGGCGCACACAAAAGGCGGTCTATAGCCACCACAGGAGGCATGTTATTTAAGGGGCCACGGGCAAGGCGGTGCACACAGAACGCGGTGCCCACACAAGGCGGTTGCCCCAAAAGGCGGCCTGTGGCCACTGCAGGAGTCATGTTATTTAAAGGGCCACAGGCAAGGTGGTGCACACAGAACGCGTGCCCACACAAGGCGTTGCACACAAAAGGCGGCCTCTGGCCACCGCAGGAGTCATGTTACCTAAGGGGCCACAGGCAAGGCAATGTACACAGAACGCGGTGCCCACACAAGGCGGTGCACACATTAGGCGGCCTGTGGCCACCGCAAGACTCATATTTACCGAGCTGGGTTTACCCTGTCGAGCTTTTACACCACCTTTTAGGGGCCAAGGCTGAGCTACACGTTTTAGCAAGCAACAGCAGCAGCAGCAGCAGGCGCATAAGAAGTCCTTGAGACCACACCGCGGCTCAAAACCGGCATCCAAGTAGCCTAAAACGACCGGGAAGCCAAGGCGCATCACCACAAACAAGTTTCGTTGCATTTGGAGCCGTCTAGCCCGTTCTACGGCCGATTTAGTGTCCAAAAATAGCCGTTTTGGGGCTGTTTTCGGCCGTTTTCAGGACGATCGTCGTGAAAGTTCAGGACGATCGCCGCTACGGCAAGCAGGTGTTTCCGATGAGGGCCGTTGTTTTTTAATGGCGATTGGGCTATCAAAGGATGGCAAATGCGTGTGTAATGAGGCGTGTACCACGCCGTGGTGCCACGCGGTGGTCCATTTTGAGGTGAAAATGAGCCGTTTTCCAGCCGTGTTTTGGGACAATCGCAGTAACCATGGAGGCACATCTGTAAAGCAAGCGGTCTTTCTTCAACGGTGATTTCCCATGCGTTACGCAAGACTAGGACCCAGCTCGGTCCTAGTTCGAGTCCTGATTACCGAGCTGGGTTTACCCTGTCGAGGTTTTACACCACCTTTTAGGGGCCAAGGATGAGCTACACGTTTTAGCAAGCAGAAAGCCGCAGCAGCAGCAGCAGCAGCAGGCGGTTAAAAAGTCCTTGCGACCACACGGCAGCTCAAAACCGGCATCCAAGCAGCTCAAAATGACCGGGAAGCCAAGGCGCATCACCACAAACAAGTTTCGTGCCGCTTTGAGCCGTCTAGCCCGTTCTACGGCCGATTTAGTGTCGAAAAATGGCCGTTTTGGGGCTGTTTTCGGCTGTTTTCAGGACGATCGTCGTGAAAGTTCAGGACGATCGCCGCTACGCCAAGCAGGTGTTTCCGATGAGGGCCGTTGTTCTTTCATGGCGATTGGGCTATCAAAGGATGGCAAATGGGTGTTCAATACGGCGTGTACCACTCCTTGGTGCCACGCAGTGGTCCATTTTGAGGTAAAAATGAGGCATTTTTGAGCCGTGTTTGGGGACGATCGTCGTATCCATGGAGGCACATCTCTAAAACAAGCGGTCTTTCTTCAACGGTGATTTCCAATGCGTTACGCAAGACTAGGACTCAGCTCGGTCCTAGTTCGAGTCTTGATATTACCGAGCTGGGTTTACCCTGTCGAGGTTTTACACCACCTTTTAGGGTCCAAGGCTGAGCAACACGTTTTAGCAACAACAGCAGCAAGCAGCAGCAGCAGCAGCAGCAGCAGCAAGCAGAAGGTCCAAAAGTCCTTGTGACCACACCGTGGCTCAAAACCGGCATCCAAGTAGCTCAAAACGATCGGGGAGCGAATGCGCATCACCACGAACAAGTTTCGTTTTGTTTTGAGCCGTCTAGCCCGTTCTATGGCCAATTTAGTGTCCAAAAATGGCCGTTTTTGGGCTGTTTTCAGGACGATCGTCCTGAAAACTCAAGACGATCGCCGGTGTGTCAAGTGGGCGTTTGCAATGAGGGCCGTTGTTCTTCCATGGCGATTGGGCTATCAAATGATGGCAAATGGGTGTTCAACAAGGCATGGACCATGCCGTGGTGCCACACGGTGGTCCATTTTGTGGTAAAAATGAGCCGTTTTTGCGCCGTGTTTTGGGACCATCGTCATGACCGTGGAGGCACATCTCTAAAGCCAGGCAGTGTTTCCTCCACAGTGATTTCCAATGCGTTACGCAAGACTAGGACCCAGCTCGGTCCTAGTTCGAGTCTTGATTTAAGGGGCCACAGGCAAGGCGGTGCACACAAAACGCGGTGCCCGCACAAGGCGGTGCACACAAAAGCTGGTCTATAGCCACCGCAGGAGTCATGTTATTTCAAGGGCCACAGGCAAGGTGGTACACACAGAACGCGGTGTCCACACAAGGCGGTGCACACAAAGGGCAGCCTTTCGCCACCGCAGGAGTGATGTTATTTAAGGGGCCACAGGCAAGGCGGAGAACAGAGAGCGCGGCGCCCACACAAGGCGCTGCACACAAAAGGCGGTGCACACAACGGGCAGCCTGTGGCCACCGCAGGAGTCATGTTTACCGAGCTGGGTTTACCCTGTCGAGGTTTTACACCACCTTTTAGGGGCCTAGGGTGAGCAACACGTTTTAGCAAGCAGCAGCAGCAGCAACAGCAAGCAGCAGCAGCAGCAGCAGCAGGCGCATAAAAAGTCCTTGAGACCACACCGTGGCTCAAAACCGGCATCCAAGTAGCTCAAAACGACCGGGGAGCCAAGGAGCATCACCACAAACAAGTTTTGTTGCATTTGGAGCCGTCTAGCCCGTTCTACGGCCGATTTAGTGTCCAAAAATGGCCGTTTTTGGGCTGTTTTTGGCCGTTTTCAGGACGATCGTCCTGAAAACTCAAGACGATCGCCGGTGTGTCAAGTGGGCGTTTGCAATGAGGGCCGTTGTTCTTCCATGGCGATTGGGCTATCAAATGATGGCAAATGGGTGTTCAATACGGCGTGTACCACGCCATGGTGCCACACGGTGGTCCATTTTGAGGTAAAAATGAGGCATTTTTGAGCCGTGTTTGGGGACCATCGTCATGACCGTGGAGGCACATCTCTAAAGCCAGGCAGTGTTTCCTCCACAGTGATTTCCAATGCGTTACGCAAGACTAGGACCCAGCTCGGTCCTAGTTCGAGTCTTGATTTAAGGGGCCACAGGCAAGGCGGTGCACACAAAACGCGGTGCCCGCACAAGGCGGTGCACACAAAAGCTGGTCTATAGCCACCGCAGGAGTCATGTTATTTCAAGGGCCACAGGCAAGGTGGTACACACAGAACGCGGTGTCCACACAAGGCGGTGCACACAAAGGGCAGCCTTTCGCCACCGCAGGAGTGATGTTATTTAAGGGGCCACAGGCAAGGCGGAGAACACAGAGCGCGGCGCCCACACAAGGCGCTGCACACAAAAGGCGGTGCACACAACGGGCAGCCTGTGGCCACCGTAGGAGTCATGTTACTTAAGGGGCCACAGGCAAGGCAGTACACGTAAAACGCGGTGCCCGCACAAGCTGATGCACACAAAGGGCGGTCTATACCCACCGCAAGAGTCATGTTATTTAAGGGGCCACAGGCAAGGCGGTACACACAGAACGCGGCGCCCACACAAGGCGGTGCACATCAAAGGCGGTCTATAGCCACCACAGGAGTCATGTTATTGAAGGGGCTACAGGCAAGGCGGTGCACAGAGAACGTGTTTCCCACACAAGGCGGTGCACGCAAAAGGCGGCCTGTGGCCACCGCAGGAGTCATGTTGTTTAAGGGGCCACAAGCAAGGCGGTACACACAGAACGCGGTGTCCACACAAGGCGGTGCACACAAATGGCGGTCTATAGCCAACGTAGGAGTCATGTTATTTAAGGGGCCTCAGGCAAGGCGGTACACATAGAACGCGATGCCCACACAAGGTGGTGCACACAAAGGGCGGTCTATAGCCACCGCAGGAGTCATGTTATTTAAGGGGCCACAGGCAAGGCGGTGCACAGAGAACGCGGTGCCCACACAAGGCGGTGCACACAAAGGGCGGCCTGTGGCCACCGCAGGAGTCATGTTATTTAAGGGGCCTCAGGCAAGGCGGTGCACACAGAACGCGGTACCCACACAAGGCGGCACACACAAAAGGCGGTCTATAGCCACCGCAGGAGTCATGTTATTTAAAGGGCCACAGGCAAGGTGGTGCACACAAAACGCGGCGCCCACACAAGGCGGTGCACGCAAAAGGCGGTCTATAGCCACGGTAGGAGTCATGTTATTTAAAGGGCCACAGGCAAGGTGGTGCACACAAAAGGCGGTCTATAGCCACCACAGGAGTCATGTTATTTAAGGGGCCACAGGCAAGGGGGTGCACACAGAACGCGGTGCCCACACAAGGCGCTGCACACAAAAGGCGGCCTCTGGCCACCGCAGGAGTCATGTTACTTAAGGGGCCACAGGCAAGGCGATGCACACAGAACGCGGTGCCCACACAAGGCGGTGCACACAACAGGCGGCCTGTGGCCACTGCAGGAGTCATGTTATTTAAGGGGCCACAGGCAAGGCGGTGCACACAAAACGCGGTGCCCATACACAAGGCGGTGCACACAACAGGCAGCCTGTGGCCACCGCGGGAGTCATGTTATTTAAGGGGCCACAGGCAAGGCGGTGCACACAAAACGCGGTGTCCACACAAGGCGGTGCACACAAAAGGCGGTCCATAGCCACCGTAGGAGTCATGTTATTTAAGGGTCCACAGGCAAGGTGGTGCACACAGAACGCGGTGTCCACACAAGGCGGGGCACACAACGGGCGGTCTATAGCCACGGTAGGAGTCATGTCATTTAAAGGGCCACAGGCAAGGTGGTACACACAGAACGCAATGTCCACACAAGGCGGTGCACACAAAGCGCAGCCTGTGGCCACCGCAGGAGTCATGTTATTTAAGGGGCCTAAGAGGGGGATTTTGCTTTTTCAAGAGGCACATGGCGTGGGGGGTGTATTGGAATGAGCTGGTCTCGGCCGGCCGATTTCGGCCGTGTGGACCGCCGCCGAGGATTTCGGCCCAAAACCGCTGCCGAGCCTCACTGCCATTTCATTCCGATGAGCCCCCCCAAACAGGAACACACGGGGGGTCTGATGGTCTCCCCTCCTTCGGAAACAAACCCCGAGAGTTGAGTTGGACGACGAAAGCATCATTTTGAGCGGTTCAAGCAGGGGGTTCCCTTTGTGACGCCCATTGCACTCAAAATACTGGGCATTCTGGAGGCTTTGTGCATGCGTGTTCTGATGGTGTCGTGTTTGGAGGTGGGGGTTAAATTTTGTGACCCCCGAGGGACTTCTGCTGTGAAGTTTTGATTCGGTCTGGCTTGGGTGTTCGCTGAACCTAACAGGGCACGTCCCAGTGGCAGGGGCGTCTGAATGGGCCGATCGCAAAGGCTGTGTGGACCTGGGATCATTTGAAGTCGCTCTCCTGCCCTAAGCGGCCGTGTTTCCAGGGGAGAGCTAAAGAGCGGTGCAGTGCAAAGCCGCCAGGCAAATTCCAGAGGCCCCACCCTTTTTTTCATTGCAGGAGCAAGTGAAGGCGAAAAACCACATGCTCGAGCGATTGGACAAGTTGCAGCAGAAATTCCATGCCCAAGGGGCCCACATTGAGGAGTCCAAGTATGTGGAAGGCTGTGTCCTGGTGAACCTTGAAAGCAAACCCTGCCGTCAGGGGAACTGTGTGTGGGGCCGGCAGGGTTGCCTCCGCTGTTGGGGGTGCAGCACACGTGGGTGACTGTGCTAACCTGTGAACGGCACAGTGGGCCACTGTGCACCAAGTGCTCGGGACGATATCCTCCGCCGCAACACATTTCCGGCCGTGGCTCCACCGCAGCGCAGCACAGACAATGCCGGCTTAACCAATACCCACAGGTGGGGTGTGGGAACAGCTGTGGGATTAAACCCCTTCCTCAAGCAAGAATATGCGACCCTGTTTTGGCCCGCTTCGGGCTGCATGTGTATTATTTCGGCCTGTTTCAGCCAATTTCGGGCTGCGTTTTTATTATTTTCGCTCAATTTGGCCAAATTCGGGCTGCATGTTCATTAGTTCGGCACGTTTTGGCCGACTTTGGGCTGCAATTTTGGTAATTTGGCCGTGTTTTGGCCTATTTCCGGCTGCATTCTTATTACTTTGGCCCGTTTTGGCCAATTTCGGGCTGCATTTTTATTACTTTGGCACGTTTCGGCCATTTTCGGGCTGCATTTTTATCATTTTGGCCACTTTTGGCGCATTTCGGGCTGCATTTTTATCATTTTCGATCATTTTGGCCAACTTCTGGCTGTGTATTCATGATTTTGGCCCAATTCGGGCAATTTTTCGGGGCTGCGTTTTTGTTATTCGTCCAACAGTTGGTGCCGAAGTCCATTTGTACAGACCATGGGAGAGCACGGCTGAGGCAGTGTCATGGTCATTTATCTCTGTCGATCCCTTGAAATCTATCCTATCAGCAACACAAGGGGGCAGGCCATCCGACACAACATGCAGAAAGACTAAATGACCCGCAGGGGTGGGGTGGGGTGGGGGGGTCGTGGCGGAAACCCAAAATTCATTCTAAAGCATCATTGGGGGTATGGTATTAGGGGCGGTCAGCGGGGGCATCCAATCCCCTCCAGCCCTGCACAGTCTCGTCCCTTACTCCATCGGTGAGCGACCCCCCCCCCCCTCCCCGCACCCAGTCCTTTATTGGTCCGCGCTGGCTGCGGCTTTTGCAGCCAATAGAGAGGGCAGGACTTGGTGCCATGATGCTGTTGCACAGGCAATAGTATCCGTTCGCTCACCCTTCGGCCGCCCTCCATGTCTCCCTCCGGACCTTCCAAGCTCTCTCCAGCATCGGATGTTGTTTGCCCAATTCAGGACATTGTGGATCCAGCGGAACGCGGAAATGCAGGTGAAGGAACGTGAGTTGGAGAAGGAACGCCAGGAAGTGAAGCGCCAGAAGGATAAGTGCGATCAGACGCTCAGTGAATATCAGGTGCCGACGCATTCCCTTCGTTCATCAAACAGCAGGAATGAAGCCCCGGGCACCTGTGACCCATCGCATCACCCCTGTCTCTTGAGCAAATCGAATATCGTTCTGCAGGTGTCTATGATTAACGGCAGTGAAATTGGGGAGGGTGGGACACCTGACACACCCAATTTACGGAATTGCCCCACCGCATGCACCTAACTCACGAAGTGGGTGAGTTAGGTGTATTCAGGTGGGTGATTAGGTGTAATTGGCTGGGTCCAAACTCACCCACCCAATTACACCTGATTCACCCACCCGATGCACCAAAGTTACCCGCGTAATTTTCACGTCGGTACAACTGTACGTGTCGTGCAACACTTGTCGATGTCGTGTTAGCTGCCAATTTGTGGGTTACGCGTGGGCAGTGGTGTACAGTCTGGGATATGATGCAAGAGGTCGGCGCCAACCTACCGGACAACTGGGCAGATACTCCACTGACCGCCTTGCGTGGCATCGCCCCGGTCAGGACCACGCATTTACATGCTTTTCGTGTGTGTGTGTGTGTGTGTGTGTGTGTGTGTGTGTGTGTGTGTGTGTGTGTGTGTGTGTGTGTGTGGTCTCAGGTCTGCCCCACGCTTCATTTGTTGAGTCATGATTTAAATATGCGCTGAGACTGGATTCGTGCCGCTTCCGCGCTTTTTTCCTTTGGAGTGGGAGATGGGCAAGGGATGCTCAGGGCACTCAGACAAGGTACTCAGGGGTTCAGGGTACCTCCCCCCCCCAATAGATACGCAGCGTGTGCATTTGGTCCTTCGTGCAACTGCATAAGCACCGTCTTGTGGGTGGTCCCAGCGGCACTGCCCTCCCACAAACTCTAATTATGTTGGTGGGAACGTGGCGCTTGCAGTCCCCAGGGACAGCGGTGCCTCACAAACAAAACCACTTCGCGGTGAGCAAACCGAGAAGTAGAAGCCCAATGTCACCACATAGCCCCGCATGCCTAGCGGGCCATTCTTACGGCGTGCCTCAGGCGCGCGCCGCCGACACCTCTGGAGCAGCGCCCTCCAGCAAAGCCCCCGGTCTGCTCTACCGAGGCGTCGCGGGCCCTTGTCTGAACAGGGGACGATGGTGCTTATGGTCTTTCTGCTCCAGGGATGACCATTGGATAAAAGACTCCTGGTCCGCACCCGACGCACGATTGCACACGGCTGGACACGTGAAAGACGCACTGTTGCGCACACTTACTGCCCTGGTACCTCCGCGCGGCTCTGCGTCTGCCGCCAACTACCGTGCAACGCGGTGCGCATGCAGTGCCCTGAACCCGGGCTTTGCAGAGTGGTATGCGTGTGATGGCTCAGAAGGAGTACGATCTGACCACTGAGAAGGCGGCGATGGAGGAGATGCAGAAGGATTTGGTGGAAAAGGTGTGTCAAGGAGCCTCGTTGGCACAGTGCTGTACGCACAAAGGCGTGGGATCCTGGTCTTTGGGCTGAGGCCACGGCTCAGGGCGTTGGAGTTTCTGCTGAGGAAACCGCTGTGATTTGGTGGGACGCCATCGATGGCAATGAGAATCACGAAATCGAATGCCTGTGCACGAGATTTGGTTTGAAAGTTCAAAGTGGGGGCAAGGGCAGCGTTATGACCCACGGCCGATGCCTTCGTCAAAGCGCGGGAGTCAATGTGCCCAGGCGTAGCAAATAGCAGCGGCGGCGGCGGCGGCGGCTGCAACCGGAGGAGTTGTAGTCTGTCGATCCCGACCCTCAGTGGCCTTCACGAGTGTATGAGGCTTTGGATAGGGTCACGAGCAGCTGCTCGAAGTCCAAGAGTAGAAGACGGTCGCCACGCATTTCGTTTCATTTGGTCCTTTTGTCCGGATGACGTGAAAGGCTCACTGGAGTAGTGTGCACGGGTGGTGCCGTGTGCTTTGCGCATGAAGACGAGGCTCCAGTCTCTACCTCACGGAAAGTGTGAGAGTGTCGACAAAATCCCACGAAGCGCACTCCTCATCTCCCGGAGGCAGGGCTGTCCGCAAATGCCTAATGCTTTGCTGAATTGGGACGGCCTTGAAGGACGGCCCTCTGGGCCGGTGAGGACCAGCTGACCGCCGGCGGCTACCAGCCGCCGGGGGGTGTTGGTTGGCTGTTGTTGGGGCGAACCTGACGTTGAACTTTGTCTGTTCGTGGTCGGGGGGTTGACCTTTTTCAGGGGACGTTTTCTCGGCCCGCAGCACAGCGCAGGTGTTGTCTGCGGTGTACCTGGACGGCGGAAGGGCCCTGATTGCACGAGTAAGCGAAATGCAACGAAGGAAAGAGATGCCTCGATGTCGTGCAGTGCCTCGAATGGGCGGTGATGGATCACGTACGGCGTGCAGGGGCTGTAGTAGTGGTGCACTGCTCCAAGGAGATTGAAAGCTGCGTCGGAAATGCCGGTTTTTCAATGGGAATTGCGAGCCAGGAAAAAAAAAGCTGCAAATTCTACCACAACGCCTGCTTTGTGTGGCGGCTATTCCGAAAACACACGCATCGCTATTGTGTGGGACAAGCGCAATTGATTTTCGGGACAAGCGTGGACAGCCGTCATTGCTTCCTGAGAAAGGATTAGCTCCAAATCTGTTCGGAACTACCCGGATCTCGTGCCGAGTAAGTGTGGTAAGTGCCAGGGATGGATATAAGAGTGACGTAATTATTTTGGTGGGGCTGGGGTTGGTAAGGTAAGGTAAGGTAAGTTGCTCGGGCGATCTCCGAACTCCAGCGTATCAGTGATCCCTACCTGTCCCTCGCAGCATCCCTTCCGGCTCGCGGGGTCACCGACACCCTAGCGCCTAGGACACTGCGTTCCGCCCCCACCGGGGTTCGAACCGACGCTGCATCCCTTCCGGCTCGCGGGGCCACTGGCACCCTAGCGCCTGGGACAATGCGTTTGGCCTCCACCGGGATTCGAACCGAGCACCTTTAGTTCAGGCGTCACGTGCATGACCGCTGAACTACGAGACCTTCGTCGGGCTGGGGTTGGGGTTGGGGTTGGGGTGGGGGGTGGGCGGGCTGTTCAGGGCTCTGACGACGAATTACGAATTTAGGAAATTCCATTTTCGCTCTAAGATGGTTGCTCCTTTGTTGCCTCACAGGGTGCTTTACAGGAAGCCAAATGATGATGCACAGATGATGAATACATTGAATTAAACCCAAAGAAGCTTTTTGCCTACAGTGGGCACCCGCAGGAACCACGCAACCGCCCCTGCACAGAGCGTGCAGATCAGGGCATGGGCAGAGCGAAGCCAGTGCCCTGTTTCGTTAGGGCTCTGCCTATGTTCTGACCCCTGCTGCACTGGTCAGTCCCCAGCCACGACAATGCAACGTGCGCTGGGGCGCGGAGAATCACAGGCGGGACACACGGTGCAACGCGGTGTAGAACGCGCACGCAGCCGCAGCACATCTATTAAACACCGAAAAGGATTGCAACACTGTTTTGCAATCTTTGCTTGACTGCTGAACACCCACCAGAGGCATGGGTACCAAATGGTACTAGCTTTCCCTGGTGGAGATACTGTCTGTTGTATGCTGTAAAGCCACCAGAGGCATGGGGAGTCAAGCGAAAAGCTCGCAGTGACAAGGGCAGCAAGCGCAAGCCTGTTGCGTTCCTGACATGTGACGATAGTTGTTTGGAAGAGTTGCTGACAGGACAGACCGTAGCAGACTCCTCTGGTGATTCCTCATCTGGATCTTCAGGTGGCGATGATTCCACCAGTTCCAGCTCTGGTTCCAGCTCAGACAGTGATGCGTCCGAAATTGCCGGAAGTTTGGCAAAATGTGTCAAGAACAAGCAGTGGTAGAACTCTGCGTGGCACCCTTTCTGTGGAATCATTGCACAATGCTTACTATTGCATGCTTTGTGTTAGGGTGCAGGGAGCGGAAAGGAGTTCGTGTGCTTACATGAACCATTTTTTTTGGGGGGGGGGCACCCCCCCCGCTTATATCCATCCCTGATAAGTGCTCAAAGAGGGTTGTGGTATTGAGGAACCACGTGAACACAAGCCTCCAGGAGGAAACACGCCGAGATATGACCACCCTCTATGAGGCACTGCACTAATATGACCCCTGCCCAATGCCGGAAATTAAATGCGCATGCAGTGTGCAATTCACAGAAGCTCCGGACGTGGGTGGCATCCCACAGTACGTCACTGTCATGCGCATGCTGTTATGGGGTGCGTGCAGCGCAGACTCTCCGCTTATGACAGGAGCCCAAGCAGCCGGTGCCATTATGACCGGCAGTCCGTAAGTGGCACACTTCCACGGATGCGCTGTAGCCCGAGTAGAATGTTTGCCGCATTTGTCGCAGTGGCAAGAGCTGCAGAAAGAGGAGGCCAGACATCAACAAGAAGTGTCCAAGGGTTTGAAGGATGCCGACATTGAGCTGTCTCGAACCAAGTCGCAGCACGAATGTGACATCTTGAAACAGAAAGAGGTCCATGCGCCTTCACATGCTGTAGCGCTGGTGTCTCATCCCGCAGCCTCATCTCCACATAGCCCTACCGTATGCTTGTGCTGAGACGTCTGTTATGCTTTCTCCGACTTTATCTCGAGCGCCTCAACACCAAAGGTCTTCTCATAGTGCATGTAGGCCTGAACAAAAAAGAAGTTTGGAACAAAGACAGTGTTTGCTTGTGCTCATTGGGACCCACAGCCATGAGACAGCTTTTGGGCACGTGTTTCCGCAGGAGAAGGAGCTGCTGAGGGCTGAGAAGTTTCGATTGGGCCAACAGGTGACGGAGCTGCAGGCCACAGTTGCGATGCTGGAGACGGAGAGGCAGAAGGCGGCAGCGCATACGGATTTGCTGAAGAATGCGCAGAACGCCCTCGATCAGGCGAAAGCGCTTGCAGAGAGAAAGAATCAGGTGCGGTTTTGGACGACCGCTCCGTCGCGCTTGTGCGGTCCCGTCATGGCACGAGTCCTTTGCCGGGGTCTCGATTTGACCCCCTCCCCCCCGTAAGCAACCGGCAACCTGCTCCATCTTTATGGCTTGACCCTCCCCCCTTCCGTGCCCTCCCCAAAGGCAAGGGTGGGAACGACCCTCAGGGCGGCCCTTATTACCACCAAAAAGCAAAGTCCTCATGTACGTGTGACCTCAATAGCGCACGGCCGGTCAGCAACCGCTTTCAGTTACTGGCCAACTGCCATCGTTGGCCACAATCCTGCGAACCAAAACCTGAGGATGTCCTTCGTAAAGCGAAAAAAAACAGGCATCTCATTCATTCATACAGAACCGCCGTGTGCCAAAGCCCGCAGTGCAAGAGCAGTCCACCTCGAGGTGCACCCATACTGTAGCCGTCGCGGGCGTCGCCAGCGCTACCGCCGCTACCGCACACCCTTGCGTGCACAAATGCGGGTTCGCCGCGGAGGCGTTGCTGCGGCAAACCCGACTGAACTGCAGCACAAGGCATATGGCAAAGGGGCCTGGCCATGGGTTGAATGCAAGGCGTGCATAGTGAGCCGAAGGTCATCGAAGGGCTGCTACATTGTGGATCGATTGCCCCGTACTGTGCCCCAGGGGCTCCATGCGACTCGTATGGCAGTTGTTCAGCAGTTGCATGGGAGTTGAATTTGCGTTGCATGGTACTTGTATGAGAATTGTTTGGGAGTTGCATGGGAGTTGTATGGGAGTTGTATGGTACTTGCATTGGAGTTGCATGGGAGTTGTATGGGAGTTGTATGGGAGTTGTATGGGAGTTTGAAACGGAAGTGTGTTGGAGTTGCATAGCAGTTTGCGTGGGAGATATATGGAAGTTGTATTTGTTTTTGAGGGGTTGCAAATGGGGGATGAGAGTTGTAGATGGTAATTGCACGGGAATTGCACGGGAGCTGTATGGATGTTGTAGAGAGACTTGTATATGGGAGTTGTTTGGGGGTTGCATGGGAGTCGTATACGGGAGTTGTATGAGAGTTGCATTAGAGTTGCATGAGAGTTGTGTGGGTATTGGAGTTGCATGGGAGTTGCATGGAATTTGTATGGGGTTGCGCCGTCTTGTTCGCTTTGTTGCAAAAGTCTGTGGGCTCGTCTACGTAGGACCAGGAGGCGCTAGAGCACAGAGTGGCGGAGCTGGAAGCGGCGTTGGAGGACACAGAGAGGCAGAGGGCGCAGCTCAAAGCCGCCATGCACACGCAGGAAGCGTCTTGTCACCAAGAGCAACAGGTGCACCTCACCCTATCGTCGCGTGTCCTTTTCCTTGCGACTCTCAGGGGGGGGGGGGGCTCAAAGGGTACCCTGGTTGCCTTGTAGAGCTTTTGGTTGGGCTGGGAAGGTGGGGAGGGGGCACTCGGGGGTTGGAGGTCCAGACGGGGTCTTGAGGGGATCCCGATACCCCAACATATGCACCTCAAAGTGATCCCCACGTCACGCTGATCATTTTGAAAGTGTTGGATACAAATTTCTGAGCACCGGACACAGGAGGTTGTGTTGGGTAGGCTGCCTACCCCTTACATTCTCACGGTTTGTTGTGTGATGTTCTGTCTGTGACAACACTTACGGTTTCGCAGTCATTCTTGTGATGTTCTGGTTGCGGTGGAGACACGTGTTGCGTGGGAGATCCGGGAGATGGCGTCGGCCAACCCTGTTCCTGGGACAAGTGCTGATGCATGCGTTGGGTAACAAGATTGAAACAGCCTCGCCCGAGGAGGGGGTTCTCCCGCTGGCATCCCTGGGGGGACTGAAGGGCCCGACAGCAGTTTCGTGCCGCGGAACCCTGCGGAGCAGGCCCCCCTTAGGAAAGTCCGGATGGGTGCGGCACGGCGCAGCGACCGGGTTTTTGTGGGACACAGCTGACGGTCGACCGCCGTAGGCACACAATAGGCCGGGCACACTGGCCAGCAAAGGTCGAGAACGGGGGCGCTGTGCAGGAGGCTGGATGGGTAGGGGGGTTCAACATTGGTATTCCTGCTTTTCCTCCACAGTTCACTTCGTCATACAGTTCTGAGCATTTTGATTGGAGTCCCATGAAGTGAACAAAAACATTTAAAAAACATTTTTGGACCCCCCGTGCCAGGCATCCGCCAGGGCCGGTACGAAAATTGTGATGTGGTACAGGGTGCAGGCCGGGTATGTGGTGCCGGCAGAGACGGCCCCGCGGGGCATGCGAGACGCCACAGCGAAGAGGGAAGCACCGGGTGAGGCATGTGAACCGCAGGTCAAGTGGGGCAGGGGAGATCCAGTTCATGCCTTAGGGCCGTCTTTGCAAACGCAGAGGCACGGGATGCCTGTCCCCGAACGGGACACCCCCCGCCCCTGTACTGCATGGAGTCCTGTGCGCTGGCTTTCGCCCTCTTAATACCTGGCCTTCGGTGCATGTTTTTCCGTTGCTGCGACTCCAGCTCCTGACCTGTGCGCTGAGCAATGAGTGCCACTGGGCCACAAATTGTTGTTTTAGAAGGAAACTTCCGATATTTGTAACTGTGGACCAGACAGAATTGACACGAGCGTCCGGCAGATCAGTCATCACGTGGCGCTGGCTCCTACTGAGTGGTGCACTGGATGCAGGTGGTGCCTTCTGACGTCTGGATTGTGGCAGGAGCGGGTGTTGTGGGGTGGTACTTTTTTTTTTTTGGTGGAGCAGATTCTCCACGAAACTGAGCGGGCCCGCCGGACACTAGCGACACGTCTGCGGACTGGTACAAGTGGCAAGCTTCGCACTGCCACTTGACTGCACAGACTTTGTACACTTGCAACGACGGATTGGCAAATGGCGGGGACAGGCTGGGAGAGGGCAATGCAGGGCGCAATCGGGGAGCAAAGTGTTTGCCCAACATGTGAATTTTCATGGTGACCAGCGCGACGTGGGGATCAATTTGAGGTTTTCTGTGTTGAATTATCGAGACCCCCTCTCCCCTCGAGCCCGGCTGCGTCCCCAACCACCGAGTCCTCCCTGCCCGCCGCCCCTGACCCCCGCCCCCAGGCAACCAGGGTACCCTTTAAGCCTGGCGCCCACAACCTAACGTAGTTAGATCAAACAATGCAGAGGCGAGTACTGGGCCATGATTATGATTTTTGCCCATGTCTAATCATGTCTTAGGGTTTTTTTATGGATGTTTTCTACGCTGTCTATCAGGCACGCCGTCCCCCATATGCACACCCTGGGCCTTGCAGAAGCCCTCCTCAAGTGCACTCACTGGTGTCTGCATGGGATGGGGTTGTCTCTGTATACTCGGGCCGCTACTCACTGGTGCGCGAGCTATTTGTCATGGGGCCCTTCTCAGGACAAGGCGCAGGTTCAGGCAAAGTTAGCGCAGATGCAAATCCATGTGAAAGAGTTGGAGTCAACAGAGGAAATGCAGCAGCGGAAAATTATGGCATTGGAAGAGGAATGTGGAAGATTGCAGGTCTGCGACGCGTTGGGAGGGTGGTGGTGGGCTTGGGTTGTGTGCATGGGCGATCTTCTTGTGTCATTGTGTGCGACCCGTGCAAACGACGCAGTGCCCCAATCGGGTTGCCGGTTTTTGCGTGACTGTCTCGACAGTGCGAGACCGCCCTTTTTATTCTTTTGCACCCTCTAAGAAGTTGCGAGGACTGCTCAGTGGGTCATTGACGTGACGACTCTGCCGTGTCAAGTTTGTGATCAAGAAATACTGGCTCTCGACATCCCATCCTTTGAATTGTGGCCCTCGCTCTTTGCAAGTCGTGACCTCTTCTGGTGCTGCTGCTCTGTGGTGCAATGCAGCCGGTGCCGCAATGCGGTGCAGTATCCTCGCGCACCCGCTTTCCTCAGAGGGGAATGGCGAACCTGAAACGTGAGTCTTATCAGGAAGTGCAGGAAGTGGAACAAGAGAGAGATGACCTGAGACTCGAAAAACGAATGCTGGAGCAGCGCCTGGAGCAGCAGGAGGAGGCCATAAAACGCCTGAAATTCGGGGCCCAACGGAATGGCGATGCCTTGGAAAGCGGTATGTTCGGGGTCGTGTTTTGGGCCGGGACACAGAGCTGCGTCCGGTGTCGTGCTGGGGCCACAGACGTTCCTTTTTTGGGCACCAAAACCTGTAGCCCACCACCGTACGGAAGTGTGCATGATGCCAAAACGCGCCCACCTGTTTGCAGCCGAATGCGGGGCATGGCCTGTGTAGCATGGCTGTATAGCATGACACAGTTCATATGGCCCAGCAGTTCTCGTACCATATGTTTGAGTCCTGTGGGGGCGTTTGCTGAGCGGTTCGGGTGTGTATCACATCTCTTGACAATATGACACCTGGAATACACTGGGCACGTGCGAAGAGGCCCCATTGCTCCTCCGCTCCTCAGTGGGTGAGCACAACACATGTACTGTCATTGTTGTCAGTACAAGGCTGGCACATCTGTCGTGTCCCGTGCGGTGTGGAGAAACACGTAACCGTGCTGTCTGAGCGGAGATCAGACGTTCTGGGGCTGGCCTGGTGGGGAGTTGCCCCATCTTGGAGCTGGGTTGCCATTCCCAGCCAAGTATGTTTTTGCGACTGTCCAGCTCAAAGGCTGGAACCTTCTGACTCGCAGGGTCTGCGAGGAGGGCGGGGATCAATCTGGTCAACAGTACAAGACATATGACGAATCAAAATGACTGGGAGAATTCACTCATTTTCAATGTGTGTGTGAAATGAAAGGCATTTCAATAATACGTTTGTGCAGTCACTGCTTTTCTCGTTAGAAACACAAAGACATCACGTTCACATTCAGTTGAGAATATGTATGATATGGTAATGAAGTTGCCCTTTATTTAAAACACACAATTATTTGCACAAAGTGCATGGGGATGCCCAGGCAAGCGTCTCTCGTCCAAGGAGTTTCAAAGAGCTCAGAAATGATACAATGTTCCCTTTCTTACATTTCCCTGGGGACGACCTATCCTCCCGTGTTGTTGTCGCCCAAGCCCCCCATAAGGAAGGTCTGCTGATGTTGTGTCGTGGACGGTTCCCATCGCTTGACAGACGCCAGGGAATCGATATTCGGAGCGAGAGGATCTCCTATGAGCCATGGCATGCGACCTGGGTCTGGGGTGAGAGATGCCATGGAGTCGCCATTTGGAGAGACCCTGGACCCTGCGTTTGGCGGGAGGAGTCGCATGGAGCCTGAACTGAGGGCGAGGGAGTCGGCATTCGGACCTCAAAGCCACGGGGAGCCTGCACACGGACCGACGGACGGTGCGGAGTCTGCATTTGGGATGAGGGATGTGGGACACAGATCGCCGCAGGACGGCAGGCCTCTGATGCAGGTTTGTCTTGCGTGTGTCGCTTGCGTTGTGACCGGTCGGCGCCTCACCGTCAACTGCCCAGAGGCTGGCGGTCGATTGCCGGCAGTTGCCCCTCAACCGCCGGTCTGAATTCGAGAAAAGACATGTCCTGTGGCCGGAGGTAGACTCCAAGGGGCAGAAGCAGCATTTGTGAGCAGCGGGATGACTGCCCCACTCTCACCCAATAAGAACGGTGTCCCCGGCGGTGGGGGTAGCCTCGCGCGCTCTCTCGCAGTTGTTTGAACCCGCCCCCTCACCCCCGACCCAGTGGGTGGACCACCAAACCCCCCACCCACAAGTGGATGAAAAGGCGAACACGTATGAACACATAAGTACCAACCGACGTACCCACTCAGCCTTGATGGCACCCCCCACCCCCCCTCTGCACTGTCCATGCTGTGTGCCGGTTGGGAGGTTCCGTAGATACGGATGGGGCCTGATTGTGATTCGGTGTAAAAGTTCAGTGATGCAGTGACAAGCCCAGGGCTTATGGTTTTGGGGTGCACGATTTGTGTGGGCAGAATGCAAATCAATGATCAACGCACAAGACCCACTGCACCAATGGGCTCGCTGACCCGAGGACTGTTCTTCGTCAACGGGGTGTTGTTTTGTACGAGGGACAGCCCTTAAGGACCCCTCCCCTGGCCGGCGGTTCACCACCACCAACTGTTGGCAGTTAGCGGCTGAATTTTATCGGTTAACCACCAACTGTCGTCGCTTCATTGTCAACCGCTGTACAGCGAATGCTGTCAGTGACAGGCCGACTGTTGGTCATGGGCCAGGCGCGATTTATTTGCTTTAGTACAGCCCCGTCCGCACGCACCGGACGCACTGGACCCTGATTGCACGCGTGCCCCATTCTCTGTTTGTTGGCCACAGCCACGTCCGCAAAGGCACCGCCTTATCGAAGGCACAGCGGGCGTACGGACCGGATACACTTGGCACCGTTCGCGCCTTCTGGACAACGGGAAGGCCAGGCTACACCACCGACTTGTGCCGTTTGCCAATGCCACGCTGTTCTGTCGGTGCCGGGGCATGTGCGATAAGGTCCGTGTCCATCTTGTGGTCAATGCGTGAGATCCGCCTCCTCAAGCCCCGTCTGTTCTGCAGAGCGCCGCGCGTCCGAGCAGACCCGAACAGTACCCCGCAAGGCCCATGGACAGAGGCAGGTCCCCCTTTGGCCTTGTCTTCGTGAGAGTTACTGCGACTCGCTGTGGCATTCTGCTCTCGTTCGTCGCACCTGCACACGGGCAGAGGCTGAAACCTCGTACAGAAAGAAGGGGGTACACGGGGGGATGACGCCCGGTTGTATTGCTGTCTGCAGCTGGCGGCGCCTATTGGCCTCTCGCCACTTACCCTTGAACTTTCCTTGAACCCCTTCCCTCCGGAGGCGGCGGCGCCCAGTGGCTTCTCACCACCCGGGGCTATTGCTCGTGGGAAATTTGGGTTCCCACTCACCCATGCCAAATCATCAAGTTCATCGTCAGGGCAGGTTGGCTGCCCCTACTTTGGGGTGGCGGTGGGCAGGTGCTGCTGCGGTTGTCGGCAGCCGGTCCGGTTGTCATGGCCGTTTCTTTGTTTGGGTGAGTGAGACGTTGGTTGTTGTGGACAGCGTTTGTGAGGTCCGTTGGAGGGAAAGTATTGCCGCTGATTTCAACAGCGCTTTTGCTTGTGGTAGCGGGTTGCGCAGGGCTCCGATGCTGTTTCTGCAACCCACTGCTCAATGCTACCCTGCGAAAATGACTGGGCGCCAAAGCTTCCCCGGTACATGCGGTGGTGCCGCAAGTTATCCGTTGCCTGCTCTGTGTGGAGTGCATACGGGGCTAAGGTATGGTATGTGCGGGGACGCCATCAGGTCTGTGGTCGCGTGTACGGGGCGGGGCAAGGGTGAGGGCGGATTTGTGGTCCGCAAATTGGTGCAGGTTCCAAATTCCCGCGGTCTTTCAGCAACGAAAGAACGACTGCAGGCGTCGGCACCGTGAGTTCCCTGTCCATATGGTCGCAGCCGCCGCCACACATTTGCAAGGATGTTGCATTCTTCCGCCGACTGTCTGCACTTCTTGCCGCAATTTTCAAAAAGCCCTGACCACACCCTGCCCCCGCCCCTCACTTCTGGCTTAGGGCTGTGCAATTGTTTTGCGTTCTCCCAGGCACCGAAGTTCCATATCCAGTGTCAGCGGTGTGCAGGCCGTAGACGGTATGTTGTGTGTGTGGGATGGCCTCACTGTATCGTGATAAGACGTGTACTTTTGGAGGGGACTGCCTGGGCAGGGGTGGGGGTGGGGATCTCTCGGTTTATGATGTGAAAGTAGAAGTGGGCCGAAGGCCCTTGAGGGCGGGGAGGAGGTCTGCTTGAAACGAGCTGTTGCTGCGGGTGGGTGATGTGGATGAGGAGGCACCGTAGTTCTGCATCAGGACAAAGTAGAGGCGGTGTGGTGCAGCAGAACAATGGATGGAGCAGCAATCAAGGTGCTTGAGTAGGATGTGGGAGCCGCACCGAATCTGAGGGGGAGCGTCAGCGCGCCGGGTGCGCGCCGGCATCTTTTTAGGCCAGTTTTGATATGAAGCCCTATCCCACACTTTTTGCCTCGGTTATGTAGCCATATTGATCTCTCCCCACCATGGGGACCCCAAGAGGGCACGGGTGATGCAGCAATATTGATCTCTCCCCACAATGGGGACCACTTGAAGGCAAGGGTGATGTAGCCATAATGATCTCTCCCCACCATGGGGACCCTGAGAAGACATGGGTGATGTAGCCATATTGATCTCTTCCCACCATGGGGACCCCGAGAAGGTAGGAGTATGCGGCCATATTGATCTCTTCCCACCATGGGGACCCCGAGAAGGCAGGGGTATGCGGCCATATTGATTCTTCCCCACCATGGGGAACCCGGGAAGGAAGGGGTGATGTAGCCACATCAATTCCTCCCCACCATGGGGACCTTGAGAACGTAGGGGTGTTGTAGCCTTCTTGATTCCTCCCCACCATGGGGACCCCAAGAAGGAAAGGGTGATGTAGGCCTATTGATCTCTCCCCACCATGGGGCACCTGAGAAGGCAAGGGTGATGTAGCCATATTGATCTCTTTCCACCATGGGGACCCCGAGAAGGCAGGAGTGATGCAGCCATATCCATCTCTACCCACCATTTGGACCTGGAGAAAGCAATGGTGATGTAGCCTTCTTGGTCTCTCCCCACCATGGGGACCCCGAGAAGGCATGGGTGCTGTAGCCCTCACCATGGGGACCCTGAGCAGGCAAGAGTGATGCAACCATATTCATTCCTCCCCACCATAGAGAACCGAGAAGGTAGGGGTGATGTAGCCATATTGATCTCTTGCCACCATGGGGACTTGAGAAGGCAGGGGTGATGTAGCCATATTGATTCCTCCCCACCATGGGGAACCCAAGAAGGCATGGGTGATGCAGCCATATTGATCTCTCCCCATGGTGGGTAGAGATGGATATGGATGCATCACCCCTGTTTGCTCGAGGTCCCCATGGTGAGAAGAGATGATGCAGCCATATCCATCTCTACCCACCATTTGGACGTCAAGAAGGCATGGGTGATGTAGCCATATGGATCGCTCCCCACCATGGGCACACTTAGAAGGCAGAGGTGATGCAGCGATATTCATCTCTCCCCACCATGGGGACCCTGAGAAGGCAGGGGTGATGTAGCCATATTGATCTCTTCCCACCATGGGGACCCCAAGAAGGCATGGGTGATGTAGCCATATTGATCTCTCCACACCGTGGGGACCCCGCGAAGACCACGGTGATGTAGCTATATTGATCTATTCCCATCACGGGGACCCTGCGAAGGCAAGGGTAATGCAGCTATATTTAATTCTCTCCACCATGGGGACCCCCAGAAGGCAGGTGTGATGCAGCCATATTGATTGCTCCCCACCATGGGGAAGTTGAGAAGGTTGGGGTGATGCAGCCACCTTGATCTCTTGCCACCATGGGGACCCTGAGAAGGCATGGGTGATGAAGCCATATTGATCTCTTCCCACCATGGGCACCTGAGAAGGCGGGGGTGATGCAACCATATTGATCACTACCCACCATGGCGACCCCGAGAAGGCAAGTGTGATGTAGCCATATTGCTTCCTCCCCACCATGGGGAACCGGAGAAGGTAGGGGCGATGTAGACATATTGATCTCTCCCCGGCATGGGGACCCCGAGAAAGCCTGGGTGCTGTAGCCCTATTGATCTCTCCCCACCATGGGCACCTGAGAAGGCAGGGGTATGCAGCCATATTGATCCCTTCCCACCATGGGGGGAAGGGGTGATGTAGCCATATTAATTCCTCCCTGCCACGGGGACCTTGAGAACGTAGGGGTGTTGTAGCCTCCTTGCTTCCTCCCCACCATGGGGACCCCAAGAAGGAAAGGGTGATGTAAGCCTATTGATCTCTCCCCACCATGGGGCACCTGAGAAGGTAGGCGTGATGTAGCCATATTGATCTCTCCCCACCATGGGGACCCCGCGAAGAAAGGGGTGATGCAGCTATATTGATCTCTTCCACTCATGGGGACCCTGAGAAGGCAAGGGTGATGTAGCCATATTGATCTCTCCTCACCATGGGGACCCCGAGAAGGCACGGGTGATGCAAGCATATCCATCTCTACCCACCATGGGGACCCCGAGAAGGCAGGTGTGATGTGGCCTTCTTGATTTCTCCCCACCATGGGGACCCCGGGAAGGCATGGGTGATGTAGCCCTATTGATCTCTTCCCACCATGGGGACCCTGAGAAGGCAGGGCTGATGTAGCCATATTGATCTCTCCTCACCATGGGGACCCCGAGAAGGTAGGGGGGATGCGGCCATATTGATCTCTTGCCACTACGGGGACCCTGAGAAGGCAGGGGTGATGTAGCCATATTGATCTCTCCCCACCATGGGGACCCCGAGAACGTAGGGGGGACGCGGCCATATTGATCTCTTCCCACCACGGGGACCCTGAGAAGGTAGGGGTGATGTAGCCATATTGATCTCTCCCCACCATGGGGACCCCGAGAAGGCAGGTGTGATGTAGGCTTCTTGATTCCTCCCCACCATGGGGACCCCGAGAAGGCATGGGTGATGTAGGCATATTGATCTCTCCGCACCATGGAGACCCTGCGAAGACATGGGTAATGTAGCCATATTGATCTCTCCCCACCATGGGGACCCCGAGAAGGCAGGGGTGACGCGGCCATATTGATCTCTCCCCACCATGGGGACCCCGAGTGGGGAGAGATCAACATGGCCGCATCAACCCTGCCTTCTCGGGGTCCCCATGGTGAGGAGAGATCAATATGGGTACATCACCCATGTCTTCGCACGGTCCTGATGGTGGGAAGAGATCAATATGGCTACATCACCCCTGCCTTCTTGGGGTCCTCATGGTGGGGAGAGATCGATATGGCTACATCACCCATGCCTTCCATGGGGACCCCGAGAAGGCAGAGGTGATGTAGCCTTCTTGATTCCTCCCCACCATGGGCACCCTTAGAAAGCATGGGTGATCCAACCATATTGAGCTCTTCCCACCATGGGGACCCTGAGCAGGCAGGGCTGATGCAGCCACATTGATCTCTCCTCACCATGGGGTGATGTAGCCATATTGATCTATCTCCACCATGGGGACCCCGAGAAGGCAGGTGTGATGTAGCCTTCTTGATTCCTCCCCACCATGGGGACCCAGCGAAGACATGGGTGATGTAGCCATATTGATCTCTCCCCACCATGGGGACCCTGAGAAGGCAGGGGTGATGCGGCCATGTTGATCTCTCCCCACCATGGGGACCCCGAGAAGGCAGAGGTGATTTAGCCTTCTTGATTCCTCCCCACCATGGGCTCCCTGAGAAGGCATGGGTGATGCAATCATATTGAGCTCTTCCCACCATGGGGACCTTAAGCAGGCAGGGCTGATGTAGCCATATTGATCTCTCCTCACCATGGGGTGATATAGCCATATTGATCTCTCCCCACCATGGGGACCCCGAGAAGGCAGGGGTGATGTCGCCATATTAAACTCTCCCCACCATGGGGACCCCGAGAAGGCAGGGCTGATGCAGCCATATTGATCTCTCCCCACCATGGGGACCCTGAGAAGGCAGGGGTGATGTAGCCATATTGATCTCTCCCCACCATGGGGACACTAAGCAGGCAAGGCTGATGCAGCCATATTGATTCCTCCGCACTATGGGGAACTTGAGAAGGTAGGGGTGATGTAGCCATATTGATCTCTTGCCGTCATGGCGACCCCAAGAAGGCAGGGGTGATGTAGCTATATTGATCTCTCCCTTCCTGGGGGGCCTGAGAAGGCAAGGGTGATGCAGCCATATTGATCTCTTCCCACCATGGGGACCCCGAGGAGGTTGGGGTGATGCAGCAATATTGATCTCTCCACACCATTTGGACCTGGAGAAGGCATGGGTGATGTAGCCATATTGATCTCTCCCCTCCTCGGGGCCTGAGAAGGCAAGTGTGATGCAGCCATGTTGATCTCTGCCAACCAACGTGACCCCGAGAAGGGAGGGGTGTCGTAGCCGTATTGACTCCTCCCCACCATTGGGAACCCGAGAATGTAGGGGTGATGTAGCCATATTGATCTCTCCCCACCATGGGGACCCCGAGAAGGCAGGGGTGATGTAGCCATATTGATCTCTCCCCACCATGGAAATCCGGACACGGCATGGGTGACGCAGCAGATTGATCTCTCACCACCATGGGGAACTTGAGAAGGCATGGGTGATGTAGCCATATTGATTTTTTCCCACCATGGCGACCCTAAGAAGGCAGCAGTGATGCAGCCATATCCATCTCTACCCACCATTTGGACCCCGAGAAGGCAAGGGTGATGTAGGCTTCTTGATTCCTCCCCACCATGGGGACCCCGAGAAGGCATGGGTGATGTAGCCATATCGATCTCTCCCCACCATAGGGACCCTGAGAAGGCAGGTGTGATGCAGCCATATTGATTCCTCCGCACTATGGGGAACTTGAGAAGGTAGGGGTGATGTAGCCATATTGATCTCTTGCCGTCATGGCGACCCCAAGAAGGCATGGGTGATGTAGCCGTATTGATCTCTTCCCACCATGGGGACCCCGAGCAGGCAGGGGTGATATAGCCATATCCATCTCTACCCACCATGGGGAGAGACATGTATGGCTGCATCAGCCATGCCTTCTTGGGTTCCCCATGGTCTGGAAGAATCAATATGGCCGCATCACCCTTGCCTTCTCAAGGTCCCCATGATGGGGAGAGATCATGGCTACATCACCCCGACCTTCTCGAGGTCCCAATGGTGTTGAGGAATCAATATGGCTGCATCACCCCTGCCTTCTCGGGTCCCCATGGTGGCCACCATGGGGACCCCGAGAAGGAAGGTGTGATGCAGCCTTCTTGATTCCTCCCCACCATGGGGACCCCGAGAAGGCAGGTGTGATGTAGCCTTCTTGATTCCTCCCCACCATGGGGGCCCCGAGAACGCAGTGGTGATGTCGCCGTATTCATATCTCCCCAGCATGTGGACCCCGAGAAGAAAGCAGTGATGCAGCCATAAATACAAAATAAATAAATACAAAATAAGGGTTAAACAAACGATTCAACCCCTTGGGGTAGGGTGCGCAAATAGGCCCAAAAAGGCCCAAAATGGGGGGGGTATGTGGCGTTTTCCCTGCACACGCCTGCCTGGCTTTGATCTCACAACCTCTGCGAGGTGATTTTGCATTCGGAGGCAGGTCCGATACCCTCCTTATGGACCATGGGACCATGTCCCGCCTCATGTTTGGACTGATAAAAGCAACTCGGCCGCCACGCAAGATGATAGAGAGGATGAGGCAGATGTGTGTGCCTTGTGTTGTCAAAAGCGCTGCACCATCACCGGTTGTGGTGAGTGCAGGAGCATTATTGTGATGAATGTTGATGCCCACACCTGTGGGGAAAAGATTGTTAATTAGTTGATACATGAGTAACACACATTGATGTTGAATTCAGCTATTTCGATTTATGCAGCATGCTTTGTAGGGAAGGTTTGCAGCCCACTCTTGGTCGACTTGAGGGGCTATTCTAGGGGACGGTACTATGCTCTTCTAGGGGACTGTGCAGCGTGCATGGGAGCAAAGGCCGGCACGGGCGTGGGTGTGGCTGGGGTTTTCCAGAGATTTGTCGACGAATGCCCGAAACATCGGCGAATACAGGCGACTGGCAAAGACATTGGAACAGCCACATCCCGGCGAATGATGGCGAATCAAGGGAACATGGGAATATGTGGTTGCTGCTGCAGTGACAAGTTATAGCGATGGTCCTGTGTGCCACTGTCCCGTTTTTCTATTGGCGTGTTGCTCACCGTGACAAGTTGTAGCGACAGTCCCGTGTGCCGCTGTCCCGTTTTTCTATTGGCGTGTTGCTCACCAGTCTCTTCACATGGCCATGGCACCCTGAGTTACACGAGTAAACGACGGGTAAATGTGGTGCAGGGGCTATCGGGAACATTTCAGGCATGATACGTCGTTTGCAACAGGCCACGTGGGACCAGAAAGCCACAAAAAGTGCAAGAAGGGAATGTCAGCCATGACTTATTGTCTAGCCCCAGTGCAAGGATATCTGCACTGTGGGACGTGACCTACGATGAAACACCTTCGCCTCTCGCCCCAAGAAGCAAGCAAAGCCAATATGGCGCAACCCCCCCCCCCCCGTCATCACCGAAGAGTCATCCTCCTTTGGTCGTTATGCCGTTGTTATTCGCCATCATTCATTGTTATTTGTGCAGGGTCTTATGTCAGAAACAGGCCCTCTAAATCGCATTTGTTCTCAAATGAAAGAATTCTAATTGTCAAAAAGAATTCTTTCATTTGAGAACAAATGCGCCCCTGGGGGAACAAAGAAGGGACTGTGACCCATTTCTTGCCAAACCATGCCATGTAAACAAAAGGCGTGTTCAGCCTTGTTGAAGCATGCCTCGATGTTGACCCCCAAATACCCCACAACAAATCTGAGGTGGTGAAGGGGTGGCTTATGTGGTTTGCTTGACATTGCGATGTGCACCGACTCTCAGAACTCCTGTGGGTTGTGCCATTGCTTTTATTTTGGTGCAGACCTTGGCAGCATCACCATTACTCTTGGCGAGCTGGTGGCGACCAAACGTGGTTTCGAGGTATTGTAAACCGCATCCGTGGTCTCATTCATGTGTGCATTGATCGATCGATGGGAATCGGCCGAACCGTCTGCTGAACGGGGGACTTGGTTTCATTTTCATCTTTTGTGTCCTCAAGACATGGCAGTGTGCGATGTCCTCCTGCTGAAGGGAATTGCCATCGATCACGGGTATTGCACGCAGCTCCAGACAAACGGAAAACGAGCGTGCGTACAATGCACACACACACACACACACACACACACACGTCAGCTTGGTTGGTTTATGTTTCTTTTCCCATGAGTTGTTTGTACGCCTTTCTGACGCGATGCCTATGGGATTTGATGTGACTTACAGTAAGGGTATATCACCTGTGCCTGCGAGCCCATACTGTACGGGCTGTGCACATATGTGGAAGTATGTGGAAGTAGCGAGTGTTTTTTCTCGGGAATTCGGCCGACCTGGAGTAAAAGAAGGCGGTGGAAGGCTGGGGAGGGAGCTTTGGGGAGGGGTGTTGGGGGTTCCATCCGCCTTTTCCTTCGGCCAATACGCTGGGCCCACGCGGTTTGAGATTTTGGAACAGGCAACCAGGAATGCCTCTGTGCAGCGGGCCTCCTCCCTGGAGCATCGATTTGTATCGCGGCCCGTGTGCCTCTTCATTCACCTGCACGGCCCCTGGGGGTGACCATACATGCGCTTGCTATTGTTCGCAACGTCTGTGCAGTTGGCAGATTGTGACCGCAACGGGTATTTGGATGTTGCCACTTTGGGGGAATATTGTGTTCAGAGAGGCGTCAAGCAGATCACTTATGGACAGGTATGTGCTGAATGTGTTGATCACAACCGATTTGTACAGTGTGCGTCGCCATGCGCAATTCCGGTAGTGCAATGTTGGATACATTGTAGTCTCATGCAACTGCCGACAGTATTGAAGTGCTTGCCGTTGTGCTGAGTCACACCATTTGGTTTTCTGTAGTTGATGCAGATGATCGACGCAGTGGATCCGCACAAAACGGGGGTCATCCAGTTCTTTGGATTCTTTGGCATCCAGAGCTACTTGTTCCTGAAGCTGAAGGCAAGAGGCATCTCCCTCCGAGAGTGGATCACGTTCTGCACCCAAGAGGCCCCCAACCCGCCACCAATATGCTCCCCGCGAAGCCCATACCCTTTGCCTCTGCCCTTTGGTAGCACACCTGAGAGACCTGAGAGCCGATCAGGCACGTCGTTGCTGTCAGCCACTCTTGCGGAGTCTTCAGGGGGGACGTTTGGTAGTCCAATGGCCCCTCCGCACACTGCCTGGGTATCCTCCTCCGAGGGTCTGCAGGTGAATCGAACACGGAGGGCATTGCAGCGGCATATATCAAATGCAGCCGCGATGGAAGAATGGCAGGTCTGCTCTGGCAGTGTGTGCAGAGTGGCAGGCTCTCGTTCGGAGGCTGTAGACCCCGCTCTTTGGTGTTGGCGATGATTGGGGTTTGGAGCGTTGGGGGTGCTGCATTGAGATGAGACAGGCAGGCGCTGTGTCATGCTACTACTCCTCTAAGCAATGTATTTGATCGGTTCAGACATGTCAGTAGTGCCCTGTGTCAAATTCACTGCTGAAAGCATCACCTGCACCCCCACCCCCATGAGCCCCGGCAAACAAAGCGGCATTACAGCAATTTTGAAGGCATGCAGTGCCTTTGTACGTCTGTTCAGTAATGTACTTCGCAGGAACCTCGGGGGGTGGGATGCATGTAGCCTGCCGATTCACCGTTTGGCGTCTGAAACAGAAACTTGGACTGGCGAAATATGTCTTGACACAAACTACAGAATACTGGGATACTGTTTACCAACATGAGTATTTTCCTTTAGACATCACACACCCACAATCACACTCACACGTGTATCCACCTTCTCCCATTTTGAGCACAAAGTGATGAACAGTATCTCACCAACAGACGTGCGTCAGACATGTAGCTATGCAGTGGAATTTGCCTACTTCACCCAGTGCCTCAAGCACACCACCCTTCAGTTTCCGTCTCCGATACAGCTTCAAACCCCATTCAGGTTGTAGCCTGGCTGTTCCGTTGAGTGTGCCGTACCCTATCTGCCTGGTACATGGCAGGATTTCTTGGCTGGGGTTTGGCGTATTGTTGTGGACAAGTACCCCAAATGGTTGTGGAGTAGTGGTTTCTACTTCTTGTTGTAGATTTTGGTGGTTTTCGGTTGTAATGGAATTATTCCCAGCTTGCAACGCCTGCGGCGTGCAAGACTGACCCCCATTGGCTGGTTCGAGACCATGTACTCCGTTCATCTTCTTACCTTGCTAGCAGCTGTATCTACCACCATGCAGCTACAGATGTTTCACAATTATTTTCCGCTTCAACATTAGGGAACTAGAGTGCTCAAGCGCCCAAATCCTTTGCATGGTGCACACATACTTCAGGCCTTACCATTCAAATGGGGCACACCACTCACACCCAAAATTTCGGTTACTTCTGCATCCTTGCTTTAGGTGTGGACCCAATATCTACCTTGCACTTAGGCATCACAATCAGACCCTGCTGTGTACATGCCCCCCCCCCCTGCGCACAAATACCCATTAGGCTTTGACGAGGTGCATGGGGGGGGGGGGGGGGGCGAGGCATGCAGGGCACACGGGCGTGGCGGCCTGTAGTTTTGTAGACACTGTCTGCCCCTAATGGACTCGGTTTGTGAATAGACACGAGTGACAATATTTGGGAAGGGGGCCCAAGGCCCCCTTCCCCAAAAAAAGGTCCACTAACGTTGGTTACCTGTGCACATGGACATGTCTCTCCAGCAAGCCAGGTGATCAAGGAAGGTGCATAGAGGCAAGTTTTTCGAGCGAGCGAGGTCAGCGAGGACACGCACAGGGGCGGGGGGAGTTGGCATATTTTGGGTGGTTTGGTGCATGGAGGGTAGTGGTGGTGTTGATGTGGCGCGCAGAAAGGGGGGGTGGCACTGACGAGGCGCATGGAGTGCTTGGGGGGGAGGGGGGGCTAGTGAGGTGCCCACCTAGCCTGATTTACGTGCCTCATAAAGACCGGCAAAACCTTCTAGGTCCATGCAAAATCGTTCATAGTTGTGCATAATTGTGCATTGCATAATTGCACCTTGCGATGTACATGCCCCCCCAGCACAAATACCCCGTAGGCTTTGATGAGGCACATGGTGGTTTGGCGCTTGCGAGGCGCACGGGGGCACACGGGTGTGGCGGTCTATCGTCCGTAGAAACATGCCCCAAGTGGACTTGGTTTGCTCATTATAGACATTGCCGGTAGGTTACAAACACGAAGTGGCAATATTTGGGAAGGGGGCCCAAGGCTCCCTTCCCCCAAAAGCGGTCTGCTAGCGTTGGTCACCCGTGCACATGGGCATGTCTGTCGAGCAAGTGAGAGAGGAAGGCGCACAGGGGGGCAGGTTGGCACATTTTGGTGGGCTTGCAGCAGGAAAGGGGGCGGGGGGGAGGGGGGTGGCGCTCACGATCTGCATGGGGGGAGATTTGATGCTAATGAGGTGCGTGGCTGGTCTGATTTGCGCCTTGTGTAACGAGACACGCAAATCCGGGGAAACACTCCAGGTCCATGCATAGTTGTGCATAGTTGTGCATAATCATGTATTGCACGAAGTCGCCCTAGGTAGGGAGGGGTAGGGAGGTAGGGAGTAGGGGGGGTAGGTAGGGGGGAATGGGGTGTGTGCGCGCTTACCCGTGCACCACACCAAGGCGGTTTGTAGTCTGTAGACGCGGTCTGCTTATTTTAGACACTGTCAGCATGTTGTAGACGCAAAGTGACAATATTTGGGCAGGGTGCCAAAGGCTCTCTTTCCAAAAAAAACGGGCCGCTCACGTCGTTTACCCGTGCAAGACACCAAGGTGGTCTGTAGTCTGTAGACGTGGTGTGCTACAAGTAGACGCAGTCTGCTTATTGTAGACACTGTCGGCATGTTGTAGATGCAAAGTGACAATATTCCGTCCCCCTTCCCACAAACGGGCCACTCACTTTGTTTACCCTTGCACCCTAAGGTGCAAACCGCTGCTGCGAGGTGCAGAGCACAGAACGGGCGTGGACCGTCCCGGGTTAGGGGCAAAGGGGGGGGGGGGTAGCGGGGGCAAAGGCCGGGGGAGGAGGGGGGGGGGGGCTTCTTGCACACTATCACATAATTGTGCATTGCATAATCGCACCTTGCTGTGTACATCCTTCCCCCCTCCCCAACCCCAGCACATATACCCAGTGGGCTTTAAGGGTTTTGGTCCATTTGGTCTGCCTGAACAATTTTTGATCTCTTCCTTTTGGTCCTATGCCCGCCGCTGAGATGCTGTCATTGTTGTAGACGTCACCCATCCACCTCATTTGCACCGTGAGACATGTGTGTGCGTGTGTGTGTTTGTGTGTGATCAGTGTGTGATTTTATGCAGGTCTAGGGCTGCGGCCACCGAATGGCTTTTGCTCCAGCTGCAAGACCTGTGACCCACAGATGTCTGAGAGAACGTCAGCCAGTGCCCCTCAGATCCTTTGCTTGGGGCACATTCAACAGTGTGGTATACGTGGACGGTTGATCCCATCGGTATTGGCTGTCTGTGCTCTCTGAGGGCTATCCCAATGCCACACACTCTAGTGCATGACAGGTTCGCTGGTGTTGCCACAGACAGGGAGCAGATTCAGCCTGCACTACCCTGGAAGTTTCTTCTCTACATTGAATTTCTCTTTGTTGCCCTAACCATGTGCACTTTGCGTGTGTTGACCTCTGATATGCTGACAACCTGCTGTGCAGTTGAGGCACATGTGAATCGTCGTCTGGGACTTCTTTCTTCTGGATTGTGGTGAGTTGTTTTGCAGGCATTGCATTGCTTGCCTTCCAGGATTGTGCACATAGCGTCTATGAACCCTGCAGAACACAAGCAGATTCAATGGGGTGTGGGCTGAGGTATGCAGTCACCAAATGGTTGCACTTGAAGCTTCAAAATGGATTCGTGGCTTAGTAACAAATTTCAAGCTGAGTTGGAACGAAGATGAGAAGTCCCCATCCACCACACACGGTCCATCTTTCATGTTTTTGGAGGTTTTGCCAATTTCAGAAGGGCATTGCCAGTGATTTTTTTCATGTCTGCAGTTGCTTTCATGCAGATTCACACACCAGCACACATTGTGTTGAGATCATGCTGCATTAATTTCCCCATCAAAGTCCAAAGCACTATTCAATTTGTACAGAGAGTGTTCAAGAGCACATGTCTTTACTGAGGCCACTGCGGCTTCGTGGTTAAACATATATGTCATACATCCATCATTAGCCCATATTTCGTACTCTGACCAACATGCAACCCATGCTGACCTGTGTTGCAGGGCTGCAGCCCCATACTGAGCTGGGGTCATTTTCGGGGTGTGCAATTTTTGACCTGAAGCCCTGGTTCCATAAGCATTCAGAAGCTCCCCATTGCTGGGTAGCAGATCTGATTCAGTCTTTACTCAGTCTCATTACCAAAGTGTGTTTCTTTGCCCCTCTTGGGTTGAGTTAGTGTCTTGACGTTGTCTTGACGTATTCTTTACTATAAGTTTTTATGGATGGCAGAGTTGCAGCTTGCAATTTTTTCCATGACAGCACCCCCAGCACTCTTGCAATTTGTGTTCATTTCCATGATCCAGGTGCACCAGGTGTCACCGAAGGCACTACCATGTTTGCTGCCAATGGAGTTGTAACACGTTGTGGTAGTCTTAGAAGTGGTGTTGGTTACGATGTGTGTTGCTATTGTGAAACGCTGATTTGGGACTGTGAAAGGCTGATTTGGTACTGTGCAATGATGGTGTTGGGCTATTCAAACCTTGTTGTGGCCGGCAGAGTGCTCTCTTTCAGCGTGCTCTTCCATGTGTGATACCGTGGTGGGTCAGTGGTAGGAAGACTGCAGTGTCTGGACAGCAGCCAGTAACATGATGGACGGGGCCCGAAGCCGAATGTTCAACAAATCTACACCACAGTGCCACCACGAACTTTTCATATCAACCTTGTGGTCGGCAAGTCTATGCAGAAACAGACGAACCAGGCCTACCTCTTGACCACTGCTATCGTGAGCTATTACGAAGTCCCAAGCTACCGGTGCTTGTCTGATGAAATACAGTCTGCCACTAGAGATGCGTTGACTCATAGCTTCTCTGTGACTATTCAGGTGGGCCGTGCAGATCCGCTGCTCAAGCCAAAACTCAATCACAACGCCAATGCGGGTCTCAATGAATACGAGTTTGGTCCTGCGTTGACAAAGGTCCTCGATCACTATTGTTCTACGGCTAGCCTTCTAAACAGTGAACAGTCCGCGCTCATTGTTCATTGTTCACCTCCGTTGCAAGCAACACCATGAGATGTTGTGCGGACATACCACGTTACAGCTACTTCAATACTGTCCTCCACAGACTATCTCAAATGCAGCCTTCGCCAACATTGTGTCCCCATCGTTCCACATCTGCACCACTAGCCAACTCCACTGCCACCAATATTTAGAGCCACGACCAATGGAGTACAGCTCCAAGAAAACACCACCACCTTCGTCACCGCCCCAACCTGCACCTTGAGCAAAAGCTTTTGAGCGGCACAGGATTGGAACCCGCCCCGTGATCAGTGTGAGCTAACACGAGAACGAGAGAAGAAGTATTAGGCCCTCGTAATTGACAACCCCAGTTCACCGCCGGAGAGCCCTCCAATTATTCGCAACCCACGGAGCAGTTGCGATAAGGCACTGGTTCAGCATGCATCGAGAGAGGAGTGTTAGCCTGCAAGTTGATGTTTTACTCCTGAAAAGGGTTTTGAAATAGGAAGAGACAACCTTTTCCTCTAGAGTATCAAAGTAGCGCACAAAACCAGGATCTTGAAATATAATGAATGAATTGTCAAAGCATAATCCAGTCAAGAAGGGCTGCAGATAAACACAACAGCAAAATACAAACATTGATTAGACAAAGGTTCAACAAAGGAAAAAGGTTTGTCCACATACGCAGACAAGTTTTGCTCTGAGTCAACGTCGCTAGAGTCACTGTTTTCTTGCAATGCAGTGCGCCTGGCAGCCCTGAACTCCCGATCAGCAGCCCTGGTGGCACGCCTTTGCTTTCTGCTTGGGGCAGCACGGAGAGGACGGGGTACAGAGGAAGCAGAGCGGGGTTGGGAAGACACTGCAGGGGGATCGCTAGAACCGTCTCCACTGTCCACTCCATCACCCAAATTAGATGTAGACGGTTCATCAAATTGTCCCTACTTCGCAGACCAAATGGTGCATGTTGAATAGTGAAAGGTCAACACCGGGGTTGTCCACACTTTTAGTAGCTGCATGACAGACGCCAAGGCACATCGCCGGTAGCACATTTTTCAGCGGCGTGTCCACGCCATACTTCAGACGCACGTGGTTGTAACATACTTCGTCAACCGGCTTCACCGCGGCAACCTTGTCCTCAGCTGACCTGTTCATCCATGCTATGGTTTTTTGAACAAGAAAGGTGCCACGGTAAAGAACCCACTGCAACGAGGCTCTATGGTCGCTCTACCGTTGCACACTGTGTCCTCTACGCCACATACCATTGCTGGAGAATTTTCTAGATACAGGTTGCGGTGATTTGGCTCTGATTCTCTTCTGAAGCCTTTCTATGCGGGACTCTAATCTGCAGTTGCATGAAGCGACACTCTCCTCCTGAGAGTTCAGTAAGTAGGGCAGCATCTAAAGCAGAAATGAATACCAACATTAATAATATCTTTTAAAAAAAATCCATCATTAAAACCCTCCACACTATTTCAACAGAGGGCTGGGTCATGCCCACGTCCCCTTCAGTAATTGCTACCCCTGGTATTCTGGTACCCCTGGTATCGTTACAAACCAACCTAATCTCGGCACAAGCAAATTTCGGCCAGGGGCCCCTTATTTCTCCGCCTCAATTTTTTCGATTTCAATGAGTTGCAGCAGCGAGACAAGTATGAAGAAAGAACTGAGTAGGACACACAAGTGAATTTGTTTTCAAATGACAACAGCGCACAAAAAGATGTAAACTGTACCGAGCAAAAATCTGTCCGGAAAGATGAGTGCCCAAAATTTCGACATGCGACCAACCGTCTTTGTTCCCAATTGTAGCATGTGTATACAAAACCAGCCGTATATCTCCTAATCGATGTAGCTATTGAGCAAACATATGCTTGCGTGTGCACCATAGCACAAACAAAAACTGCAATATAGTGTGATAAGTAGAGTGAATTTGATTTTGAATGTGTTGATTTAAATTGAATGGGTTATGATGTTTATTGAATGTCCATGCGTGTTCTCTTTACGCAAAGATGATATAATCAACAGGGCCTTATTCAGGGTTAGACCGAGCGGTTCAATTGGTAACTTATTGAATTTGTCGTCTTAGAAATCAAAAAAATAAAAAGAAAAAGTCATTTGCAACTTTGCTGTGCTTTTTGCCATGCCTACTATGATTTGAATGTTTTTGAAATATTTGGCACAAATTGAAGCAAACCAAGCAAGAACAAGCCTATCGCAAGCTCAGCTTGTGACACCCTCAAAACTCCGAGCCGCCTATTAAAGCTCAGCTAGTCTGCCCATCCATCTAGCTGGCCGAATACAAATGGTGGCCATACTTCTTGTTCTTTGCTCCATCCATTGCATTCCCGGTTACATTGCCTTAAGGACCATCCAAGATTGCCGTTTGCTCTTGGCTACTGTATGATCTTGTGGTTATGTTTTGTAGCCACCCTTAGTTGCCTAGCTCCAAGGTCCGAAAATGGGTTACGCAAGAGCGACAAGAGCAACAAGAACGACGCAAAGTGCTCACACCGTCATTGGCACCTACCAATGCAGCGGCTATGATAGCGTTGTCATTAGCAGCATTGGTAGCCGCAGATGGTTCTAGGGTAACACAGCAGCACCGTCAGGGATGCAGCAAACGGAGAAACCATTGACGGATGACTTGCGCAATTGTGTGCCTAGCTTTTCATCTTCGTCGCAAATTGTTTAGTGTCGTTGGTGCGAACAATTGAGTGTTGGCGCCTCATCCTTGGGCTGGGTGCCACCGTGGGCTGAGTACCACCCTGGGCTGACTGCCACCCTCTGCCATCCTTGCTTTGGCGTTTTCTCCCCTTGTCTAGCCATCAGCAAGCAAGCTAACATTGCTAAAACTTCGTTCCCGTGGCCTTTAATGGGTGAAGTTCTAGAAATTTCTTTCTGGGGTTTCAATTTTGCTAAGAATTGTTTGCTGCCTTTGGCTGAAATCACGAAGCCTTGATCTTCAGGGGCCGCAGGGTCTGCCTTCGTGCTAACCAAGCTAGCTAGTTTTTGAATGACGTTTGTTGTCATCTATACCCAGTCTGCAGTCTTTAGTCGTCAAAGCTTCATATTGCTCTTTGTATGCCTATTGCAGGGGAAGGTGGGTGATAGGCGCTTTGTGCAGAGGTGGATTGCCATCTTGTTTCGGGATGTTGGACAGGGCTGGGTGCAAATTCACGGCTGTGGTTGGGGCATGGGGTCAAGGATGGGGCTTAGGGCGTGTTTAGGGATGCACGTGGACACAGGGTTGGGACAAGGGTTGGGATGGACAAGCTTCAGCCATAAGGTGTAGGATGGGGGTGTGAAGGGGATTGGTTGTGGGTTTGGAACCTAGTGGCTGCAGCGTTGCCATGGGGTTACAGAACAAGGTTCACCCCTTGACTTCTAACTTGCCTATATTACGTGCGTGTCGGTGCCTTTTGCTGTGAATGGTGAACAGTGAAAACGACATGTGCATGATGCGCTTTGTCGTTCAAAGTGTAGATTGATACACAAGGGCCCGCAAGTGTAGCATACGTGGAGAAGCCAGGTCATTTTTTTTGGCACAAAGGGTGCTTTTGTTGGTGCAGATTGGTTTTGTTGGGGTGCGTTCCGGTGAGGTCAGTAGGGGCTTTCTGGGAACAAACGCGGGGGGGGGGGGGGGGGTACCCCGCCCCCGTGCCCAGGAAGCGGCAATGTTTGACCGCGGAACCAGGGGGCGGTTCTTGCGCACATTTCCTGCCCAAAATTCGACCGCGGAACCAGAGGTTGGTTCTTGCGCAGGACCGTGGGCAGCCCCGTACCGCAGAAAAAATAATTCCGGCGCATTGCGCCAGGGCATGCGCGCCCTCTCCTTTCCCACAATTAACCACATTGGCAAATGAACACCAAAGGAGTTAATCTTAGCTGACTGGGCTGTAGTGTGCCTTCCAACATGCATGGAATGATCGAATGTTCAACTGGTTCGGACGTGTTTAACTGATTTTTGTTTGTTTCCTTGTCATGGGCTGGTTGCTTCGGGGAAGGGGTCGAGAGCATGGGGAGGGGGGAGGGGTTTAAAGGGTATGTGCGCCTGTGACCGACTAAACCACCCCCCAAATAATATACCCCGGGGTACGGTATTTGCCTGACACTCAATAGGGCCGGGGGGTACACTATTTGGGAGGGTACACCATTTGGGTGTTTCGCTGTCACCCTCACCATTTTTTGCGGATGTGTGTGTCACAAGGGCTGATGGAGCTGGAGCAGCACCTTCTGCTGCTGTGTCCCACACCTCCAGAAGTGTCTCCAATGTAAAGAGGCAAACCACAATCACCACTTTCTTCAAGTGAGCTACTGTGTAGTGGTGTTGAGACCGTATCCTGAATCTGTTTGTGTTTCGTTTGCTTGCATGTGATGAAAAGGGGGTACAGTATTTGGCAAAACGCTTATTAGACCAAGGGGGGTACACTATTTGGGGGGGTACACTATTTGGGGGGGGTACATTGTTTGGGGGTGGGGGTTTAATAGGGTCCCCCCTGATGGGGGGACCCGTAGCAACACACATGAACTGTTGTCCTGCACACCTGAATAGCTGTCCTGGATCCACCAAAACCATGAAAAACCTAATACCGTGGGGAAAAAAAATGGTGCGAGAATTCAACCGCGGAACCAGGGGGCGGTTCTTGCGCAAGGCAGTTCCTAGGCACGGGGGAGGGGGGGCAAATGTGGGGATTTTTGGTACATTTTGGGGGGGAGTTTTTGGTACTTGCGGGGGTGTACAAAACACGGTTTTTTTGTACAAAGGGGGGTTTCTTTTGGTATGCACCACTCAGCCCTTTGTGGCGCTGTGTCATCTTGTGTCTCACTGTTTGTTGATCAGTGTGCTCTGGGTTCTGAGAGGCGCAAACCTAAAGTTTGAACGCAAGTGACTCTGAAATCTTGAGAACCGAAAATGAGAAGCCTCTGAAATCTTGAGAACCTGAGGTGTGAAGGTAAGAGACTCTGAAATCTTGAGGAGCCATTGACATGACCTCTTCCCTTCCTTGTATGTTTCAGTTCCAACTGCAGAAATAGGCGCTAGGCCTATGGCCTCGCCACACCAGCTTCTTCCGTTGCGTTGTTTACCATTGTCAATCCCAAAGACATGGTGTGTGACAAGGAATATGAGGCGAGGCAGCTGAGTGATCTCCACCCCTTATGCAGTCTCATTTGAACCCTCTGGCCCCTGGCCCCTGAGTGTCTCAGCAGGCGGTGTTCGGGCAAAGGGGAAGGGTGAACCAAAATTGCTCTGTCACACCATCAGGAGGTCGAGAAGAAGAATCCGAGGACTAGTCTCAGGACACAATGATGGACTGACAGGCCGACTGTAATTGGGTGACTACCCCATCACCCCCCTGGCGAGAACAGCGGAAAAAGCACTGAAAATGACTGAAACAACGTCTACTGTTGTTCTAACGAGGACTCCAATTTACGTGCACCGTGAGAAGACACAAGCAGTGGCACCACCTCAGTGCCCAGTCCATGCATGCATGATGACTTGCACAAATGAACAATTGGACATGTGGCAATAAGTGGGAGGATAGTAATCACCATCCGTACAATATCCCCAGCCCAAAATAACATAAAAGTGATCTTCACAGACAACCAGAAAACAGGACTGCCAAACTCCATGTGTCTAAATGTTGTGAAACCAACAGCTTACATTGTTCTGACAAGGGCGTTGTTCTTGCAGGGTGGGGGTACACTCACACAGACACACACACACACACACACACACACAGTGAGGAAATGGAACATTTACTGGTGGTAGTGGTGGAAAGATTTCAAGGCTGGACCAATAGAGGCAAATCAGAGCACCAAGTGCATCTTTGATGAACAAATTGAGGGCATCAGTATGCAGCCCAAACACCTTTTTGTCTGATCTCAGAGGAAATTCGCGTCCACCAGGTTGCCGAAATCGGACAAAAGGGCGGTGTGGGGGGGCACAATTTTGCCCTACCCAGAAGCTTGACGGTAATCACAGCATCAGTCCCGAGGTGAGTGCACCCCTTCCTCTGAGTGTCATGGGAGGCACACAACAGGTTGTGGACACCATCAATGACATTTGGCTCAACCGTGGCCATGGCACAGGAGAGCCCCCCACATGCCAGTAGTGGCGAGGGTCCATGCAATGTCAAAGCTCTCCCTTCCAAAGTGCCCAACGAGTGGCGCTTGTCACTTGGGTAGCGGCAGGCCCAATTGATGTTGCTTGTCAGTTTGCCCATGGTTTGGTTCCATCCCAGGACCCCCCCGGAATTATGGTGACGTGTGGTCCATCTATTGTGTGGTGGTGGTGACAATGTCAGCAGAGCAAGCAACCCCCATCCCACGATTCTGGACTCTGCGAAGAAAGCAATCCCAAACCCAACCAAAAACATACCAGAACCAGAAAACGCTATCCTTTTGGCAACTCATGGGATGCATTCACAGCCACGTGAGGCCTAAAGGGCACAGTGTTGTGTTTTATGTCGGGCTGCCCCCCGCTGCTAACAGGGAGTCCCAGAGCTTTGTTGTAGTGTGCAGCTGCCCAGTCCATTACCCCTCATGACGGAGCCCAAGGCCCGCAAGGGGAGATCCCCTTGCAGCAACAAGAAAACGAATGGCGCCACGACCGCCGACCAGCGCAGATTGACGCAAAGGAGAGTGTCACAAAACACATGCGGCCTCTGCACAACGTGCGGCCTCGGTACCCACACGGCACCCTCAACCCTCTTGGCCATTCCCCTACAGCGCAGCGCGGCACAGTGGCCAAGGAAGCGAGGGATGGCGGGCATGAACAGGAGTAAAATCAAAAAATGCGGATGAAATGGAGGGGGGACTGGGGCAAAAGCGCTTGCCCCCCCCCCGCCCCTGATCTTACCTCAAAATTCTGAGCAAGTGGTACGTGCACAAGGCCTATGACGCTCCCACGTGGAGGCTTTTGCAGTCTGTGTTAGTGGGCTACGGGCCGCGGGTGGCGGATGGGGATGCACTGCCCATCCCTCGGGCCTCATGCCGTGAGGAGGGCGGGCGGGTGCACAGGGCACAATGCTTGGGAGTTCCGTCTCACCTGCAGGGGAAACCGCCTGTGCAATATCTGGTGATGCCCACACAACGCCCCGACAGCGCCGTTCTGTTAGCCAAATGGCTTTGCTGGCTTCTTCTCCGGGTCGTCGGCCTCATTCGGGCCCCCTCCCTCCCCCCCCCCTCCTCCTGGGCCACCCCCTATGTCTTTGCACGGGGGCAGCCCAACCCCCGCAGTCTGGTCCACTAGTTCGTCCTGCTAACCCCAGCGAATGTTGTTCGCCCCCTCCCTTTGAAGTAGTGTGGGCCCTCCCTAGCCCAAGGCCCAGCCGGTAGGCCTTGGAGACAGGGTTCCTGCCCCCTGTCCAGCACCCCAACATAGCGACAGAAGGGGGCGACGGGGGGGCTGAACTATCAGCCCCCCTGTCGCTGCCTGCCCCTGACCGCGCGGTGCCGTGGGTTTCCTGTCCCTTTCCATGTGCCTGGACCGTACCGTGGCCCCACGGCGCAGGGTCCAACTAATTGGTGCGCTGGCTGACGCTGTTTCTTTCTGAGTTCTGGCAGTCGGCACTACTGAGCGGCGATGGCATGGGGTCCAGTCGGACACCACCGAGTGCGGTTCCTAGAAAACATGCGGCCCCTGGCCGCGGACGCGCGCTCTTCCAACACTGGTTGGTCGCGAGCGCGCCTCCTGCATGAGATTCGCCATCGTCCGACATCCCGTGATACCAATTCGCTGCGAGGAGGTGGAAGCATCAAAAACTGTGTGGATGTTGCATGGGCAGCAGGATCTGTATAGTGCCTCAAGCAGGAGGAGACCAGAGCGTGTGTACCCAACCACCCCCTCTTCATCCCCTTCCATCCCCCTGACGACCGTGTGGCGGTGCTGAGGGTAGTCATAAGGGACACGCCGATGGCCAACAAGAGCCGGCGTGGGCTGCCGCCGCTGCCCGTCGTCGTCCATTAGCAGGTCCGTTCTGCACCACCGCACGGCGGCAGTTGTGCAGTCCCGCGTCCACGGGGACGTCAGGTGGGGCACCGCGCGAGCGCCGGGGATCCGATGCTCGACGCAGCTGCACCGCGAATGGTCTCCCCTACTGCAACGCGCCCATAGTGCACTGCACGTCTGTGGGCCCATCACTTCCTTCTGTAGACTCGTGCGTAGACCGCCTTCAGATACGCCCCCTCCGGAAAGCGCACGGGGTGGTCCAGGGCGTGCTCAGTGCAGTCGAAGACCTCAAATCGGCAGCCGGTGCCACGAGCGGCCGTGACCACGGCCGACTCCAGCATGTCCATGGTAATGCGGGCTGTGCACGAGGCTTGCACCAGCACGCCCCCATTGGAAACCTGAGGCGCAGCATCGAAGCCCCGGCAAAGAGGAGGGAACGTGCGGGGCACTGAGGTGCGGTCCTAACGCTGACACCCCCGGGCAAAAACTGGGTGGCACGAGCCACTGTGATGGCAAGGCAAAATTGACTATCCCCCCCACCTCATGAAGGCACCCTATGGGCCTTTGAAAAAAAAAGCCATGCGTCTCGACGCTCTCTCAGGCTTCCAAAGAATACACACATGTGTACTTTTCATTGGCTGCAAACCAGCCTCACCCGCTGCAAGGGTGTCACTGCATCACACGCAACTGAGATGCCCCCCGCCTTTATTGTGGAAAGGAAAAAAAAAGCTGTTCAAACTGGGCACCAACAAGAAATGTCCTTTCTCCCATGCACACAGTTCTGGTCTCGTGGGTGTCCCCCTACGTGGGATGGGAGGGGGCCGACGACCAAGGCCAGCTCCTCGGGAAACTTTCTAGGGAAGGGCCTATCAACAAGAGTGGCTACTTCGGACACTTTCTTGGAAAGGGCCTGAAAGAAGGAGAAAGGCTTGCGCGGCTTGGGGTGGTCACCAGGAACAAATCCTAGCGGTGCCTTTGGCGCCGATATGGTTGAGGCCTGGTCAACATTTCGGGCGCCCAAAGGGGAGCCGGGGTCAGTGTAAGGACTGCAGTTGGGCGCCCCCCTGTGGGAGGAACTGTCAATTTCATGGGAAAGGTTCAATGGGGAATCACCCTTTACGAGAAAGATTCAGGATACTGGTCAATGTGGGTACTGATCAAGCACCATTCCACAGTTTCGCTTTCATTCGTTTTCTGAGACATGATACGATGAGCGGCTCTCACTTTGGGGCTGAGCAGAGCCCTGCTGGACGATTTGTTTTTGTTTCTCGTTGGTTGCATGGCGGTGAGGTAGGGCACCCAGAATCATGTGGTTGTTGGCGCCTCCGGTGAATGTCAAAATGACTCAACAACCCGCGAGGGCCGAGGGAACGCTAATCCTGCGGCGCACAATTTGGATAAGTATCATGGAACAGGGGAAATTGTTCCTTTTGTGAGCCGTACTTTGGAATGGGGAGTGGTCATTGCAACATTTTTGTCCGTTTTGAGTGTGGGCGTGCCTCGCCATTGTGCCCATTTGACCCACGTCCTTCACCCAAAATTGAGGAAAATTAATGCGGCACTAATTACCCCACACCCTTACCCTGCGGTGCCTGCGGCGCGCAGGAAGCGTTCCCTGTAACACGGACCCTTTTGGCGATGTGCAAATGATTGGTGTCTTGGACTAACCTTGATGTATCACGTGCGGGTGCTGCCCTCAGGCTAAACAGGGACAAGCACACATGCACAGTCACAAGCAAGATGGGCTTGTCAAGGGCTGGGACTGGCCGTAGGCGCCCTTTGCCACGGGTCTTTCGAAGATGAAGTATGCAGAGTGACCAGTGGCGGAGAGAGGGAAAACTGCAGGGCCACCGTGCTGCACGGCACAAAGCCAGTGGAGTACAAACGAGTGCTGCTGTGTGTTGTGTACGGTATGCACGTGTGTAGTATGCACGCTATCCACCCTCTACAGGTCTACAAATTTACCCTGGGCGACCACAGAATCATGCTGCACAATGCATTGCACCATCAGTGCAATGCCCCCCTCCCTGGCCGCTCCCGTAGGGAAGCGGCCGCGTGGGTAAGAGAATGAAGGCTGCCCAGTCATCCCAGTGCATGGTGCTCCCTCGAACTGTCCCCTCTTCTGTTTAATTTCGCTGAGCGCTCACCTCAAAAAGATCAGCGAGTTGTGCTCAGGCATGTGTAGCTGGGTAAACAATGAAATGAGGCGTGTGGGGGGGGGGTCGACTGCAGAACAAGTTCACACGCCAGATGAGGGGAAAACGATGGATTCTGTACTCGTGCCTTTGCTGAACTCACGGCCTTTGGGCCACCCACGCGCTCACCAACGGAGCTCCTCTGACGAAAGATGGTGGCGCCGAAAGCCACAGCGTCACGTGCTCTCGCAACGCCTCGGTGCTGCAGAGGCGCGTTGCGACATGGCCCATGGCCGAGCGGATAATGGGCTGTCGCACATTAGATCACGCGACACAGTGCGACGGAAGGGCATACCAGCCGCACCCCCAGTTTTGTCAGCCGAGCGTAGGAGGCAAGCCCACGCTTGACGTCCGCCGCAGTGACGGCGAAAGAGGGCGGGTCAATGACGACGATGTCGTACTGCGCCCCCTTCGCTGCGAGCTCAGTCATCACCTGCGAAATGAAAGGCGCAACGCAGTCGGGACTGGGGAGACCGTGAACGTGGAGCGATGGAAGCGGGGGTCTGGGAAAGGTGCGGGTATTGGGGCGTGGCTGCAAACGGAGGCCGTTGGCTGTAGACATGGACACAGATGGGGGGTTGGGGGGTCGGGGGGGGGGGGGTCAAAGCCTCATCCGGACGACGTCCCTACCCAGGCGTCGCGACTGGTCCGGAGTATTCACAGTTGTTCGGTCGCAAGGCCTGCCGGACTGTTGACCGCCCCCGTACCCCGCGGTGGCACGCGCGAGAGGGAGATGCCGCCGTGCCTGTGTGTGTGTGTGTGTGTCTGTGGCAAGCGTGCCCCCAGTGTGTGTCCGGCGCACGCTGTCAGGGCTGCAGGCATGACGGGTCACACAGCCGGGCCGCGCCTGGCCCTGCCTGAGTTCGCTGGTGGCTGTTGGGCCCGCTGCTACACCTGCCCCCCCAACACACACACACACACACATACACGACACATACAGGCACAGCCATATCTCCCTCCCACCGCCTTGGTGGGGGTCCAGGGGAAGGCGGCTTTATGGCGCACCGCCCCGCCCCGCCCCCCCGCCCCCCGTTTGACATTCCGTCGGGTTGCTGTTTCTGTACGGGGCCCTGGACAGTCACCCGTTCTTCCCTTCGCGTGCTGCGTCGGGTCAATGCTTTCTGACGGCCGCTGCGGCCTGTGTTCCTTGTGGTGTTGTTTCCGCATTAGCGGAGCCCGGCAGTTGGCGTACTGGGGGTTGTGCTGGTGAATGCGGGGTTCGTCTTACGGTTTTTGATGTACACTCCCCTCCGCGTTCAGGTCGTCTACCACATGTCTCGCTGCGTTTCCGTGTCCCCCCCTTCCCCCTCTTGGTTGGTCACTGGCGTCGGCGGTGCGGGGGCGTTGGCGGACCAGCGGTTGGGGGGGGGGCGGGGGTGTTGCAGGGGGGTGTCCTGCTTTCGGCCGTGCCCCAGGTGACCGCGTACTTGCACTGCCCCGGCCATTGACGCCGCATGCGCTTGCAACCCTGTGGGTGTACGCCTCGGCGGGTGTCGCCCATCGGTGGGCCCTCTCGCCCGGCGCCGAGACTCATCGAGGTGCAACCACACCACCGCCGTGACCGTGAGTGCTGATACCACGGAGGCGGAGGTAAGACCACAGCCCACAGGGAAGGCACTGGCCTGGGCGAGCAGGGCGAATGCTCAGCACAAGGTCGCCGGTGGGCACACTATAGGGAGCACAGGCGCTCCGGGGTGCCACAAAGAGGGGGAGGGGGTGGGCAGTGGGTGTGCTGGTCGGTGCTTCCGGGTGTACGCACGGGTTTGGGTTTTCGGGAGGACATTGTCTTCATGCCCCAAGCCACCGGGGGAAAGTGTTGTTGGGGCGTTGGTGGACGAGAGTCGGACGACAGCCCTCTGCTGACAAGTGGTGCTTCTGCGGCGTGGCCTCCCTCCCACGCCGGCACTGGCAAGGCCTCACAATGAAGTCCGGAGGGTGCTCCGATGCAGAAATGTGACATGAGGGGGTTGCGGACCACCAGAAGCGTCACGCATCAGCGGCGCTGCACTCCCACCGGCGTGTGGCCCCGGGTTGTTGTTTTGGGGGTGGGGGGGGGGGGGGCGGCAGTGAGCCCCACAGCGCACCCAACGGGCGGCAACGCTCGTGTGAGGGCCTCCCAAGAAGAGGATCGTGGTCGCCACCATCGGCCCAATGTTGCGCGTTGCGCGTTGTGTCGCCCCCCCCCCCCCCCCAAAACACACACCACCACCGCCGCCGCCGCGCCCATTTCCTCAATGAACAACGCACCATTTTTGTGATCCCGGTAGCCCCTCCCCCCCCCTTCACGGCATCGTGGGGGTCGGAGTCCAGAAGCGCCGGGGTGCACTGAACCCCCCGCCTGAAAGGGCCTTTGGTTTCCAGAGGGGGGGGGGGTGGCACAAGGCCTCGGTATCAGATTGTTTGCCTTTGGCGGCGCCTATTGGCCTCTCGCCACTGCTCAGTCTGACCCTCTGGGGGTCCGAACTTGTTTTGGTTGTGTCAACGGAGCCCCCGGATGACTTGACTACTCCGGGGTCGGCTGTCCTGGGGTCGGGCTGTTGCCTGTGCCGTTGACCAGGTGCATCCAGATGCACACTCCGAGTCCATGCGGGGGTTTGCCGACTCCAGCACTGACATGTGCGCGCGGGGGGAGGGGGGGGACTGCAAAGACATCCATCATTTGTGCACTGCTCAACGGGCCCTCGAGGGGTGTCCAGTCGATGTGCCATCCACCGCCAACGGCCGTGTGATCAAATGACCAGACGCCGCCTCATCACCGCATCGTGCGGCTTTTCAAACGCCTCCCCCTCCCATGGGACGGGGGGGGGGGGAGGTACAGATATTTGTGTTCCGGTACCATTGAACTTCCCCGTCAACACGACGCGTGAGGGCGGCAACAACAACAACCGAAGCAAAAAGCAGGACATTGTGGCAGACACATGAAGCCAACGGGCCGTCGTGTTGTTGTGGTCCCACTCGTCGACCACAAATGGATGCGGCCCCCTGTTGGGCGTAGGTCGGAGGGTCGGGAGGGCCCAGGTCCTCGTTTCAACGCCCCCAGTGGCGGGCGGGTTCCCAGCCAGGGCCCCCAGTAATGCGTCTGTTGTGTGTTACCTGCGGGCGGGTCGAGGTTATGTTGGAGAGGGGGGGGGGGGCAAGGGCTGGGGGCAATGGGAATGGGGGCGGGGGGGGGGGTCAGAGGGAAATCTTTGTCTCGCGCCTCACGATTGCGGGCTGCTTCCCCCGTGGCGTGCACTCCTGTGCCAGCGCTGGCAGGGGCCGCCATTCAGCCATTCCCCAAACCGTGAAGGCTTGGAGGGTGCGCTTCACCACAAGTGATGGGCCAAAGGGTATGACACAGTTATACATTTAAATCTAACTGATAAAAAAATGTCCAATAACAATGTTTCCGAAATACATTTCCCAAGAACATGCTTCCCCAACATAAAGTTCTTCCAGCAAAACATTAATCCAATGAAAAATGTTGGAAAACAACTTTCGATAGAAAAACACAGGGGGTCCCTACAAAGCTCCTACAAATTTGTCATGGTCCCGGTCACTGACTACAGGGAAAACACTCCGGCTGTCACGTGATGTGAACCCGATCAGCCCTGCGGTGGGCGGCCGATAATGCATGCGAGAGAGTGTCGTCAGGGGTCATGTACAAGCGCGGGAATGTGATGTCCCGGGAGGGACGGGGCACGGGCCTGTGGGGGATAGACAGGGCATCGGATTCCGGTGCCTCACCCCCAAAACGTCGTGCGGGAGGGGGGGCGTCAACGACCTCGAAGGCATCCCCAACGCTTGTCGAATGCCTGCAAGCGGCCACTCTGGGATTGAGCGTGGCGTTCAGCGCCATATTGGCTTCCACGTTCCGGATGGCCTGGGCACTGATGTCGACGCTGTGCACCTCCTTCGCCCCCCCGGCAGCCGCATGGACCCCGAAGCCCCCGGTGCACGAGAACACGTCCAGCACTCGGCAGCCCTTCGCCAGCTCCCCTGCAGAGCAGTGGGGAAAGGAGTAGAGCCTGACAAGAACATCCTCAGCTTCGTCACCAAGATAAGTGTTTCTGTGTCCACTGCTCTGTGCCTGTCAATCCTCCCCCTCCCACGGGGACCTCAGCGCTACAAATCGCTCAGGTGGTCTATACCCGACAGGTCCGCACTAACTTGGGGCCCGGGGGGGCCCTCGAAAGGGCGGCAGGGGGGGGGGGGGGTTGCCTCCGACCCAGGCCCCCATGCCCCCTCTTTTGCCACTACGCAACCGCCTGCCGAACGGTGACGCTTTGGTGAGTGTCTGATGAGCGTGACATGGGACACTCACATGTCACGCTCATCAGACACTCACCAAAGCGTGACAGGCCCCATGTCAGGCTCATCAGACACTCACCAAAGCGTGACAGGCCCCATGTCACGCTCATCACACGCTCACCAAAGCGTGACAAACCCAGTGAGAAACAGCTGTTCTTTCAGAAATGATGCTGATGCAGCTACACCGGCCACCATGACCACATGCTGAAGTGGCACCACCACATCGTCAGATTCTACAGTTCTCCTGCTTTCGGGGTACAGCATAGGAATCAATGACACCATCCGTGCGCATCCGGAATGCCGCCCGGAATGGTATCACGCAGAAGGTCGCATGCACCTTCCCCCGATTTAGGGGCCCACTAACCGTGAGCAACTGGGGACATATATGGTACACTGCGAGTCTTGTGCGTCGAGGGAAGGCACTTCCGGTGGCTGGACCCCCGCGTGCCCCCATGACACTGCCCTGAGGGTTCACAGAGCGCACAGACACGGAGGAGGTCGGCGCACTGCAGGCAATCAAACCGACGGTCTTTCGGTTGTCCCGTTGGTCCAAGAAGTGCCCTGTCTTCTGCCCCCGAATGACATCAGCCTCAAACGTCAGCCCGTGTTCGTGAAACTGCACGGGGCTCGTGACAGCGGGGCCCAACAACGACATGCCCTCCTGAAGGCCCGCGTCCGTGGCCGCCTGAAACAGCGAGAGGGAAGGCGCCGAGGGGGCACAAGAACCGACAAAACAAAAAGTGAACAAGAATTCCGAGGGCAACGCCGGAAGAACTTGCCAGAGCGGGAGAATGTGAATTTGGGTTGGGGGTTCCTTGAAGGCTGGCTTGGTGACCGTGTAGTACGACCAGTGTGCAGTGCCGTGTCTCTTGTATGACCTGTGGGTCGCCGGCACGTCTGAGGAGAGGGGAGGAGAGAGGAGGGGGGTTTGCCGTAAAGGCTTTAGTGAGTGTGTCGTTTTCAATTCCGGATGTGCGCGCTTGTTCGAGTTTGGAGGAAGTTGTGAGGAGACGCGCTTTGACAGGTGAGAATGGGACAGTTGCCTCTCCGCCTTTGCCCCTGTGGCGCCCACTGCACCGCCATCGCCAGCAGCCTAGGGCTGGTTCGGTACCCAATTGCGACAACGATGGCCCTGGGGCTGAGGGCGTGCTTCTGCGCGCTGCTTTGTTCCCGTATGCCCCGGGAAGGGGGGATTGCCAGAAAGGCTACATGAGTGTGCTGGTTGGTACGTGTGGGTGTTCAGGGTAATGGCGGGTTGGTGCATTGTGGGTGGGTGGAGGGGGCGATACTGGCCCGGCCCGTGTCGTCGACGCATCCCCCCATCACCATTCCATCCACCACCTCCCAGATCCCCAGCCTAGTGCAGCTCACTGGACCTTTCTGAGCTTCGGGACCGCTGGTTCCAGCTGGTGACGGATGCAGCGAAGCTCCCTCCAGTCCGCCCGCCCCCACATCCCCTGGGCCCTCCCTGGTAGCCCCCAGGCTTGCACTTCTGGTTGGCGGCTCCCATGTACAACGCTGTGTTTTTGCTTCAGTTGGTGTGTGTGTGACTGGGGCGTCAAACCAAAAAGACGGAGTTGGTCTGCGGGTTGGTGGTTCTGGTTTCACGCACTCGGATAAAGGTGTGCCTCTAGACTGGGGCTGTGAACAGGCCTTTGCTTAGTGGCTGGTTGATACTATACCGGGGGGGGGGGATGGGGGGGGGGGGGGGTCAGAGGCCAAAAAAAAGTTTGTTTACCTAAAATCGACCTCTAAGTTCGGGCCCCTTTGATAAATTTCATTTTTATCCTGAGGAAAAATTTTCTGATGTGGGTGGGTGGGTGGGTCAGCCAAAATCCCGGGGGGCTAATTTGACCCCCCCGCCCCCAGTATCACTAAGCAAAGGCCTGGCTGTGAAGCGGGGGGTTTGAGAAAGATATCCGTCTGCTGTGGTGCTCACCTGGGACAGCAGGGGGGATGGCGGGGCGTGTGTCGTTCTGGTGTTGCCCTGTTGTTGGGGGGAGGGGCCCGCAACTGATCCTGAGTTTTAGTCGGCGCTGAAGAAAATTTTTGTCCTAAATGGACGTGTGCCGAAGGCGCCGGAGAAAAATTTTCGTTGGCCGAAAGGCCCAAACAAGTTTTGCCCCAATCACTTAAGGGGAGGTGTGGGTCCAAGGGGGAGGGGGAGGGGGGTTCTGATGTGGAAAGAAACTGCTATGCCGATCCTGTAGCGCTGTGTGCTGCAGAGGGGGCTCAAATGGCATTGCTTGCACCCTTCGTTCCAGGGATGGGGGTGTCTTCTTGTCGTGGGGGTGTCTGCCCTTTGTCGGGAGGGGCTGTGTAGGTTCTGGTACAGAGACGGACCAGTACGCCGCTCCTGTGGTGCTTTACGCTGCGTAGGGGGGCGGGGCGACGTTGCCTATACTTTCGCTAGTTTCGGGTTCGAAGGGCCTTTTTTTTGCCTTTTTCAAGAACCCAAGACTGTTCTCATTCCCACGGGCGGCGTTTTGAGTGCATGTGCTGCCTCACGACCCCCACTCCCGAAGCCATGGCACCTGTGCAAAGAGGCGATCAGCACACACCACAAGAAGAAAAAAGGCTCGTCGGTGGCCTAAATGACCTCAGGTACCTTCCTGCCGGCCCCCACCACCACACTCACCTACCCCCTGACCTTGTCCCTTTCTTTTGGCGGCCCTGAGGAGGCAGTTCTCTGAAGAGACCCAAACACCGTGTGCTTTTTTAAAAATGCCACATTCCCCCCGTGGTCCGTCTCTATGCCGGAACCTACACAGCCCCTCCCGACAATGGGAAGACACGGCAACGATACGTAGGGCAGCACCACAACAAGGAGCCACCCTCATCCCTGGAACGAAGGTACAAGCAACGCCATTCGAGCCCCTTGCTCCCCGCTGACAACAATGGCAGTGTCCAGTCCGAAGATTGAGCAGGTCAGCATTGCATGTGCCAACAGCTGCTTGCTGGTGTATGCAATGAAGCTGCTGAGGAGGACACCCCATTCTGAAGCGACAGCAGGCATCGCACAGCAGCAAAAGGCTGTACGAGACGTGATACCGGGTCATACCTGGGTAGGCAAGAAGAAGAGGTCGCGTAGCTCAGTTGTCATACACCTGACACCTAAACTAGAAATACCTGGTTCAGACACTGAGTTACGAACACTCGGACCAACCTGGCACGGCACGAGTGCAACAGCTGGGCAGCCACGGTTTAAACCCCAGAGCCCTCATAACGATAATGGTTCGCTCGACCTGGAGGATAATGGTTCGCTCGACCTGGAGGACGTTCAAGGTCTCACCTCACCTGACCTCAACTCATACCTGGGGTAGGGCTTGTATGGACACGTGTGTGCGTGTGTGTGTGTGTGCATGCGGGAAAACACCCTTTCACAGCTTGACCTAGGTTCATGTTTGTGGGATTAGCCAGTGTGATCTCCCAGGGGAAGTCTTTGGACGCCCCGCAACAACCCCCGAGTCAGTGTAGAAATTGCTGCGAGAGCTTTGGCTCCTAATGCCCCGTCGCCCGACCCACCGGTCCCCTTATTTCTTCCCTTGCGCTCCTTTGCCTGTTTGCCTTCACATCGAGCTCGGTTTTCGGCTCGTGTTCCCTCTGCTGTTGGGCTGATTTCCGTGCCCTCTCAAGGCGGGCCAGCAAACCCTCTGATGCTGGGCCTGCACTAGATAAGTGGCATGTATGTACTGAGGTAGAAGCACCACCCGGACCCTTCATGGACTCAGCAGAATGGTACTGTGCTCTGGACCACAGCAATGCCGGGGAATACTGTCTGACTCTTCTTGGGCATGGGGCAGTAATGCAGTCCATTGGTCCGTTTCTATCTGCCATCTGTTGCTGAGGTATCCTGCACTTGCGGTTGTCTTTCTCGTCCCTGCGCACTTCTCTTTTTTTTTGGGGGGGTTCGGGGCTGCTGCTGCCACGGGAAAAGAAGGTCCGTGCACCCTCCTGTAGAACCGCATGGGCTCCTGCCGCTCTGGTAATACAGTCCTTGGGGTGGTGACCCTCCTGCATGACTGCATAGGTCGTCACTGCTCTGGGCACACATGAGTCGCTTGCTGCCCCTAAAACGGGGTGGCCAACCCACGGCCAACACCCTCACTTTGTGGAGGCTTGATATCTGGGCCGACTGCGTGGACGAGGGGGGCGTGAGGGGGAGGGGGGGGGGGGGTCGGAGGTCGCATTGCACACTGATACGAGGATGCCATTGTACCTGTTTCACATTCCGGGCGTACCGCAGCACCAATTGCCCCGGAGCAAAGACCTTCGCGACCTCCGGCACCAGCGCCTGCAGATGCGGGAGCCATGCGGCCGTGTACAGCTTCAACACGAAGGTGTCGCTGTACCGGTCCAGCACCAGCCCCGGGAGCCCGTCGTTCTCCCCAGCCACACAGCGGTACCCCGTGGTGTGCGCCGAGGATGCCAGAGGGGCGCGGTGAGCGGCCGCCGACTGCAGTCTGTCGTGCCAGAAATCTGCGTCGATGGTCGTGGGAGGCCCGCAGTGCAGGACCCGGATTCGAATCGGGGACTCTGGGTCGTAAAGGCCGATGGCCAAGAAGCGGTTTTTGGTATCGAATATGACCGCCAAATCACCCGCGGCCCCTTCGCGACTGTGAATGCGTGCGAGGCTGAGCAGGGCTTCTTTTGAGCAGCGGGGGGGAGGGGGGGAGGGGGTTTTGGACACAAAACTTGGTGTACCAAAAATGGCCTGACCAGATTTTCCCGATTGTAAATTTCGTTTTTTCCCGCGATGGTCACTTTGGTCTGGGGAGGGGGGGAGGGGGTTTTGGGGGAGGGGTCCCCCCCCCCCCCTTGGGTTTTAATTATTCTAAAGAAGCCCTGAGGCTGAGGCAAAAGGGTGAGACAGGGGAAGGGACTGTTCAGGTTGAGGGGGGGTGGAACGTGTGGGACAGAGAACGGCTGTGGCCATTGGAGCGGTCAAGCACAGTGGGCTATACCTGCACTGCGCGGGCACTGTGCACCCACTGCGTAGGGGTTTTGAAGGAACCCGGGGCACATGGTCTTCTGGAGCCCCGAAAACTGTTGCGCCTGGGGCTTTTGGGGTGTTCGCAGTGAAATTCTGGAGGTGTGTCGAGGTCCGCGGAACAACCACGACACGTGCACCGCGCACGGTACTTCTCCAGTGCTCAACAGACTGGAGAGCGAGACCGGACGGCGGTTGGCAAGCAAGCCACGGCGGTTGACGCGTCACTGACGGTTGAATGGAAGTCACAAGCGGTTGACCGCCAACCGCGGCCCTTGGGGGGTATTATGTAGCACAACCCGTGTCGAATGCGCGGGAGACGGGGGGGGTAATGCCCCCAAGGCCATGGCACGTCCCATACGGTCCTGCCAGAGCAAGTGGCCAGGCCAACCACCGGCGAAAGTGCCACCCGAACCCCGACCAGACCGGTGCTCATGGAAGGAAACGGAGAGGCGTTCTCACGGGCGGTGGCAAAAGCGGTTACTGGTGGTTGGCCAAGCGGCTGGGGACCCAATCGAGCGGTTGCAAAACGGTTGGAGGCGGTTGAGAGAGGACGGAAGCGGTTGGGGCGGAACGGACCCTCCCGACTCCCGATGGGGGTCGCATTCGAGCCCAGGCCCCCCAAAGCCCCCGACCCCAGCCCCAGCCCCCACCCCTCCCCCCGCCTTTAGGACCCCGCGGCTGAAGGACACAGACCTGACGGACTTGACAGAGTTTTGAAAGAGCCACGGGTGTCCCCCTCGTAACTGCCGCTCCGCGTCCTTCGTCACACGCACCGCCAAATTCCTCTCCGCAGGCCCCCGGATGCGGCACAGCAGATCCGGCAGCGCCACCCGAGGCCCCGTCTGCTCAGCGCCGCCCGGGGCCATCGTGGGGGCGTGTGCCAAGGCGCGCACTCGCGAGGGCCCGGGGCCGTTCGTCAGTGCGGGCCCCACTGCCGGCGTCCGCGTACCTGTGGACAGTGATGGGGAGCTCGGCTGCCAGGACTGCCGGGGCCCGGCGCTGTGTAGTAACGGGGGAAGGGGCGAGAGACGACTGTTCCTAAGGGCTGTCCTTAACCAAAGGAAAATGGGGGTTCTGAAGGACAGCCCTAGCGCTGCGCGAGGGGCGCAAGTGCAGGGGCCCCTTCCCATGGTGGGCATCGTGCAGAATGCCTTAGGAGTGGGAGTGGGAGGTGGATGGGGCGAGGTGTGCCAAGGCGGTTACTGGCGGATGGAGACGCGGTTGGAGGGTGGGGGGTGGCGGTTACAAAACAAACGGGGGGCCCATGGGAGGGGGGGGGGGGAAGTCGTTGGGGTGTACTGCAATGAGTGTGTGCGTGTCGGGGGGGGGGGCTTAACCCCCCCCCCCCGCCTGAAGCACATGCCTGGAAGGGGTGACTGGCAGGACCCTTCCACCGTCGTATGGCTCCGGACCACTGCCACACATCGCCATGAGGCCTTTGGGTGGGTGGGGGGGGGGGGGGGGGGCTGCCACCTTCACGATGCACAGCGCACATGACGCATGTACGTCGCCACAGAACAGATCGCTTCACCCTGGCCTAAGCCCAGGCCTATTCAGAGTAACGGATGTTATGTTTTAGCGATAATTGTTTGCATTGCGCGTCCCAAACCACTGGGAAAAGTATTTTCCGCAGGTGAGAATGAGTGAATTGTCCGCCTGCCCACGAGTGCTGCTTCTGCCCCTTGGCGTCCTCTCCCACGCCGGCGCCCATACGCTTCACACAAAGTCTTTCCCCAACTTGTTTCCTTTGGCCTCTTGCCCGGGGGGGGCGACCCCTCGGTTCTGGACGCCAACTACCCCCCCCAACTAACTGTTGGCCGGAGGCCCCTTGGGGGGGGGGGGGGGGGCTAGGGTGAGAGCCAGGGCTAGGGTTAGGGCTAGGGTCACCGAGCTGGTGGAACCAGTCTTGGTTTTATAACCCTTTTTAGGGTCTAGGGTGGACCTACCAGGTTTAGCAGCAGCAGCAGCAAGCAGCAAGCAGCAAGCAGCAGCAAGCAGCAAGCAGCACGCGCGAAATGGGGAAAAATCAGAACTCCGTCGTGGTGCTTCGGATTCGGCTGAAATTTTGGTGGATGATACCTATGGGTGTGAGGGACAACCACACAAAGTATGAGCCAGAAACTCAACGGTGGCGGCCGGGAATGGGTGTCGCAAGTGGCGGACCTCAGTTTCAAAAACTGCAGTTTAGGGCCAAAAACAGCCATTTTTTGGGCCAAAACAGCCCTAGAACCCATTCAAAACGGCCAAACAAAGGGAAAGTGTGGGTACACTCCATGTGCGGCTTGACTTTCCCATGTCAACGAGCCCTTTGCGGCCCTCTGGCTCCACCATATGTCCCGGAAACGGCCCAAAAAGGCCCCCAGAAGCCCCAAATTTTGTGCAGATTGGCTGGCGACAGCCACAAACCAAGAGCAGGCCATATCTTTGGCTACATGGCTGAAAACGCGATTCCGAGGGCACCTAGTCCACCCGCAACCCCCCACTTTTTGTGGTTTCCACGCCTCAGAATTGCCCAAATGGACGCCTAGACCCCCGTACCCAGGCCCACTAGGCTGCGGCAAGCTGCAAGCTCAAGCCCAAACAGGTGGGTGCCCAAATGGGTCAATATGGTCCAATGGGGCAGAAAAATGACTTTTCTCAAAAATGATCCTAGACCGTGTGTGATGCTAAAGCAAGTGTTTTTGGACTGTTTTGAGCTTGTGGTGGCCCATTTTGGTCCTCCGAAAATCCCAAAATGCCTTGAAGATGCGCTGTTTTGGGACCAAAAATGGGTCCAAAATGGGTCAAAAACGCATTTTTCCAAAACTCATCCCACACCATTTGGGGTGCACAAACGGGTGAAATGAGCCCATTTTGAGGCCATTTTGGGGCATTTTGGCCCCTCACAAGTCCACAAAAGCCTTGAAAGTGGGCCTTGTGGTGAAGGGGATCACTTGCAAGCTAATTCCACTTTGTCAACGGCCTTCAATGTGTGACTCATTGGTGTCCCTCACCATTCATATGTAATGTTCCTTCCCCCACCAGCTCGGTCCCAATATTCAGTCTTGATTAGGGCTAGGGTTAAGTGTAGGGATAGGAGTAGGCTGAGGGTTGGGGGTGGGTGTTAGAGTCAAGGTTGGGTTTAAGGATAGTGTTGGGGTGCAAATTGGACAAAATTTTTCTTAGGGCACCTTTGGTGTTCATGGAGCATCGGGCGCCTTAGGTGCCCATGGATGCCTGAGGGCGACACCTTTGGCAACTAATTGTTGGCCGAAGGCCCCTGGGGGGGGGGGGTAGTTGGCGTCCTAGGACCCGCGGAGTTGCCCCCCCCGTGGCCTCTTGCTTCCAAGCGCAGCCTGGGGCTGGAATCCTTTCCGCATCGGTTCTCGCCTGCCCCCCTCAATCCAGACGTCTCCACACAGTCCCCGGGAGTACGCACAATTGCAGCCATCCTGAAGTGTGCACCTCAATGCTTGCCACATTTGCGGCAGAAATCAAGGCGGTTGAAGGCAGTAGCTGACCACGGTAGTTCACAGCTGGATGGCAGCAGGAAATTGGTGCCCTCTCCTACTCGGTTTTCTTGTGCGACAGTGGAATTGGGCCGGTCAGAATCCTGGTTTCCCTCAGCCCTGCAGCACATGGCCTTTCAGCGGGGCACTGTTCTGTACAGGGGGGGGGGGGGGATTTAGTACAGGAAAATTTTTGTCCGGAAAAATTTAGTGCGGGAAAAATTCCGCCACAATCGTTAAAAGTGATGGGAAAAATTGCGCCACACTTTTCCATGGTGAAGAGCAAGGCCTAAGGTTGGCTCTCCTTACTGAGGGGGGCACCACTTCGGGAAAAGGTGTAGTTTGCTGAGGTCCACACAGTTCCCCGCACTGCAAGTGGCATCCAAATTACTGGTTGCACCCAGCCACTGACCCTGGTCGTAACTCCCCAATTTGGAGTCCTCGGGCCTTGCTCTTTATCTTTTTGCCGTTCCTTTTGGGTGTTTTTTGCTGTGGCCCCCCAATATTTTCCTTGAAACATTGTTGTCGGGCAGTTCGCAGAAAACAAATTGCCCCAGCTCTGTACCTACAGACATAGATAATCACCCGCCCCCCAGCACAGGGTACTAATTTTGAACTTGATGTCCAAAACAAAGTATGGGAAAAATTCCGCCACAATCGTTAAAAGTGATGGGAAAAATTGCGCCAGAATTGGGCGTACTAAATTTTTCCAGACAGGTTTCTTCAGCTACTAAATCCCCCCCCCCTGTATCAGGTGGGAGCTCTGGTATCCACCAGCGCCACAGGCCTCCACATGCGCTTCCGCGAGCATGTGCCACACGGGTCTTAAGGCAGTCACCTATCACCAACCCTGTCGAGGGAGAGGGTCCACACAGGGCTGGGGGGTTCTAGATCACCAAATGTGACACATATGTGATGCCCAGGATTTCCGAGCATTTTGCCTTTCGACAAAAAGCACGGATGGCTTGGCACTAGGGTTTTGGGCTGTGTATGGTGAGTAGGGCCAGCCAAAAAAGTAAAGGGGCCGCCTTTTTTTGTGCGTTACCACATGCACCAGGGAGACAACGGGCACTTAGTGGGATATGGTGTGCTGCCCCTTCCAAGACAAGAAGGAACGGTCACCCAAAATTTTGTACAGCCGCCTCCAGAAACCTTCCCACCCTTGGGCGAGACTGGGCTGTCCCCGAGTAGATAGCCGTTGGGGTTGGGTAATGGGGAAGGTGATGCTATCCCTCCTGTGATTGTGGTCTGCGATAGTGCTGTGCGTAAAGGGGGAGGGTTGCAAAACCTGAAATTAGCTGGCCGTACCCATGCTCACTTGTGACATCCAAAGTACAATCAGAGCAATGGTTACCCTGCACTGTGGTTTTCAGAGTGTGTAGCACTTTGGGTAGGGGTCTGTGAGGTTGCCAACCACCACTGTGGCACTAGCTCCGAGTGTGAGGGGGGGTCCAAAAGTTCGGCTTCTTTGTTTTTTTTTCATGGTATACCTGATTTCCTCGATAAATTCTGAGCATTTCGACTGCAAATTAGTGCGGGTAAATCACTGTTGACCACCCTCCTCCCTGCGTCCCTGCTCTGGAAATTTTGCTGACACCTCTGGATTTTGTGTGGTCTATTTTGCAGCACATTCCACGAACAAAATTGCCCAGACGAAACAGACCCGCACAACATCCTCCCATCTTCTGTACGTTAATAACTGCAGAGCCCCGAGCAAAGACACGGAGCCAAGCGCATGAACAGTGAAGAGTCGATAATGTCATCAGCGTGCCCTACCGATTGTGCCGCCGGCAGTTTGCGCCTGCGTTGCACTGCACATTCCTTGGGGGCAAGGGACTGGACCTGACAACGCGAACATTGCAGTGCTTTGGGCCGCAAGACACCCGCCGGGCCCAACATCGGAGGGCAGACCGGCCAAACGGGCTCCGTCCACAACATCCGACGCGAACGGCTGCAGAGCGGGTCTTAGAGCTGCAGCACGGCACAAACCGCGTGTGAGGCACGTGTCAGCCCAGGCAGTGCGACAGGCTGTGCTGATGGGCTCCAGGGGGTGTGACGTGGCGCCGAAGGGCACCGCAGGGGTCCGCCTGCCCCCGCAGGCTGCTCCCACCTCCAAATTGGGGGGGGGGGGGGTGAGGCCTAATGCAAATGCAAAGCAGTGGGACTGCAATCGAAAAGGCAAATACAACGCAAGAATAGTATCGGTGGCACAACAGTGAGGCACTGCACTCCTCGCGTGCACCTGCATCCTCCAACTCAGGCCTGCTTGGACCTGAGGGCAGACATCAGGTGACAGACAAACACAAAACTCCCCCCCCCCGCCCCCCCATAGGATGGCCAAAGTGTTGAGAAAGCCCAGGCCATGTTCGGCACCTACGTTATGCAGCCATGTCGATGGCTGCCCGCTTTGGGGGCCTCAAGGCGGCAAGGGTTATGTAGCTGACATGTGCTCGCCGCCAAATTAGCTCAGCCCACCTGTCAGTATTCGCCCCCCCACCCCCATGGGAGGTGTTGGCGTAAAGCCTGCGCTGAGCGCCCCCACCACCATCTCTCTCACACACACACACACACACAAACACACCTCATGATGCGCACGCAATTGCTGCAATCCCTTACATCAGAACCCAGAACTGTCGACAGCGTACCTTGCTACGAGGGGTCTGTAGCAATGGATGTTCCTCATACAGAGAGTGTTGGGGGCAATGATGTGGAGTCCGGGGACCTTCTCCTGGGTCCCTTACTATAATACACCGATGGTGTACACGTATGCCTAGGGGGAAAAGCATGCACCTGTGCACGTGTGTACGTGCACGTCTGTGTCTAAGCGTGAAGGAGTTGCTTCAGCGAGCATGCGATGTTGTTGCTGATGCCGAACATTGTCATTTTGGTGTGCTGCCCACTCTGTCCAAGTGTCAAGTCTATGACTCTGTCGGAAATCCCATGGGGGTGCGCGGTGCGCTGTGAGCGCGCTGTGCACAACTTCAGCCATTTTGGACCCGCCCCAACCAGAACGTCCCCTGGCCGGCCAATCATCCGTCGATGCTCGGCGAACGGAGGCTGCTTTCCGAAATGCGAATGCGGCGACCCAGCAAGACTCACACTCACTCCGCAAAATGGAGAAAACTGCAGCTGTTGCACCTTGTATGCATCAGCGGATGCGAATACACGGCAAACTACGACTTCGCACCGACACCGGGCCTCAGCACTCCCTGTGGTACTTGAGGCAGGCGGGAGCGCTGGTGATGCAAGGTGAAAAACGCTCGGCGAAGCACATGGGCTCAGGCTGAGCGTACAAATCTTGTCAGGCTGCAACACAACACACAATCATTAAACAACCGGGAAGCACACTCAAACAGACCTCTGGTGCGGGACCAACGGGTATAGCAAAAGAAGGAACCAGCCCCCAACAGCAATGCAGCAGCCCACGACATGGCAGCGGGATGTCCCTGCAGCAGCACAGCAATGGGAGTCGCGACAGGCATTGCTCACCACGGCCGGTAGACCAGGGGGCTTTCAACAATTGAATACGGTGACAACCGCAACCCGCAGCCCCAGCTGCAGAGCCGCTCTTAACGCTGTGCTTTGCAGCCCAATGAGGCATCACTCAACCCCTTTATCACATGCAATCAACAGCAGGCACTCTAATATGTTGTACTGCATATTGCCCGCCCTGTACGCAATCCGTGCGCTCCAAGGGATGGATTCATGTGCGACGGGCTCCAGCCACTAAGAGGCACACTGTTAGAGGCGGGCTGTAGTGCTTCGAGACATGTGGCCTGCAACACATTTGCATCTTCTCGGGCAGTTTGTGCGACTGCAACCGCAGCCGAAGCCGAAGCCGAAGCCGGCCTGAGAAAAACTGTTTTGGCCCTGCTTTCTCAAGAGTGCTTGCAGCATCAGCAATGACCACAGGCGCAGCTGGAAAGAATACATCAAAGACATTCCTGCGATATGGGATGTTGTTTTGGGGGCACTTGGTATGGGAAACATCAACACCACAGAGAGTTACTGGGACATGGAGGGGCAATAGAACAAGTCAGAACATCACGACCAGTTCAATCAGCTCCACTCCAATACACCATGCAGGTGTTCGCTATCTGTACCTTGGAAGCAGATGTACAGCTGGATGTCCCTGCTTAACACACTTCCAATGCTATCCACATAATCCAGCGTATTAGACAAATGCCTTGTGCGTCCGATCTTGACATTGTTCGGCCAACTGGCAGGACGGGAGACCCTACTCAAGGGAGACATCCGAAGTGCCGCCATACCACCGATGCCTAGTTTCCTTGGACCACAAAACCGCTGACCATGTGAGGAATGCAACATATACCACAAGGCCACGGGGGCTCGGGGGCCAGGCGATGTATCTGGGCCACAAAGCAGGACCGCACCAGGGCATTCCAAGACTGCTGAGGAGTTGCATTGGTGTCCAGACTGCCAATGTGCGATGCATGTCGTGGCAGTGGTGGCGGCAGTGGTGTGTGGCCCTCAAAAGGTCGGGTGTGCCGCCACGCATTTGACTCCAGCCGCACCTGCTCCCAGAATCGGGACAGGCGTCGGGAAGTAGGTGGCACGGGATCGTTGGCTTGGGGTGCACTACGCTCAAACGTACAGCCGTAAACCCCCAAACCCAGGGTGCCGTAAAAAATGCACTCTTTTGAAAACATGCGCACGACAGGGTTCTAACCCCCTGGTTCGCAAATGTATGGCCAACGTTTTACGGCGCCAGCCCCGTAAACATTGACGAATCTTGGTCAAAATTTGTATTTTCTCTACAGCGAGTTCTATCTGAAAAACACAGTTCTAGCAATGGTTTAAACTAGCAGCACAGGATCTGGATTGTTCAGATATGCTATGACGGGTCATTGGCAACCCTAGGGGAATGTGTAAAGCAGACCCACAAAAAGACAGCGAGACCGCACACACAGGATTGCTGCACACATGGGCCAGGGTGCACCCAAGGACATGCTGGTCATATTTGTCATTGGTGCTGATGACGGGCAGTGCCACAACAACACCATTGTCACAATAATTGTTGGAAATAAGAGGTTTAGGAAGGTGGTGCACTGCAGTCAGAAGTGGGGGGGGGCCACTTGGATGAATTTGTGGCTCTTACAGCCCGTTTCAAACCACCCCCGAAGACAACCTAACAGTTTCAACTGGTGGATCCCATTAGGCTGGTGTGGAAACCCTTTGACATCACCCCAATATTTTCATGACCCTGCATATGGCAGTTTGTACAGTTTGCAGTTTTAACATTTGTCACTTTGGTTACTTGCACCCGGACATTTTCTGGCTGGTGTTGGTGAAGGGCACCGCCACAAAAACCCAGTTGCCACGATAATTGTCGGAATGTAGCCCCTCTCATTGTACGGCGCTGGCGCCGTGAATGTGTACGGGAATGTGTACGTGAATGGGATTGATACCCTGCTGCCCATTGGGGGTGTTCACTGGTGTGTCCCGTTGGGCTTGTGTGGAAAGCTTTTGAGTTCACCCCCATATCAGCATGATGCAACGAGTGGAATACGCAGGTTCCTCCCAATGTGTCCATCTCTGCCCTTCTCCGTCAGACAGGGATCCAATGAGGGGTGTATCCTCTCGGCGTTCGAATCTCCCTGCTACCTGACTGCTTCCCCTCCAATACCCCTGCCAATGTACAGCCAGCGCCGTAAACGCTTACGTTAGAAGTGTGCCAAACTGCCTACCATCCCCCCTTTGGCAATCCCTACACTTAATGGAAACCTCCGTGGTGTTTAGGGCACTTTTCGCACATGTGCGCCCCACATTTACAGCGCTACATGTGCACACAGTGCACCCCAAGGTTGGGGAAGGGCTGTGGGTGTAGTATCAGCTGCACGGCATCGGAGCGAAGCAGCTGCGAGACCCAGAGGGAACAGGGCAGAGGAGGGTAAAAGGAAGGAGGGTATTGTAAGCGCACAAGGGACGCATGGTGCTTGTGTGTATCCCCTGTGCATGATCAGTGATTTGGGACGGCAGTCGTCAGGCCGTTGAAAACCTGTGCACATTGCTGCTGTCTTGATGGCAACCTGTGAGGGTGGGAAGTGGGGTGGGGTGGGGGGCCATGGGCCCGTCACCACCAGTGACCTGTGCCCTGTGTCTTTATGCAAATAAAACTGTTTGCTTCCTCCCGGGGCCTGGCACATTCTTATTCACAGTGTGGCACACCTGCCAGGGCATGGCCCACACATGTTCGCCGTAGGGCAAACGACGCATCATCTGTTCTGGAGGGATGTGGTCATCAAATAGGCCCGGGCCTCGCTGTGGCCCGAAATTTGACCCAATGCGCCTGTTCAGCAAAGAAGGGGATGGGGATGCAGCAACTGTGCCGACCCCGGATGATAGGGCCGCTGGAGGATCAAAGAAGAGCCATGAGTCTTGACAATCGAGGGCACCGCAGATGAGATTGAAGGCTCTGTGTCTGGCCGATTTGCCTGTGACCGACCCAATTTGAAAATCTGTATTTTTTATCTTCGAAATGGCCCACATGAATCTTTTTCCTACGTTTTTCAAACTCTTTCTTTTGTTGTTTTTGTTGTGTAGGCAGCAGAGTTGATCAAAATTGGGGAACCAATTTGTGTACCTTCTTTTCAGCAAACTGCAGAACACGGTCCCCAATATTTTTGCAATGGTCAGAGGGTTGATTGCCACGGCTTCCTTGCCTACTGCTCTCTCAATGTCTAAATTGGCTAAATTTCCTCATTGAACACTTTTTGTAGCGGTTAGACCCTTGTTCATCCAATTGATTTCTGCATTTAATTTGTCTTTGTATATGGCCGTTTTTGCCCGAAATCACGAAGATCTTTTATCCATTCTGAATAAATGTCAAAATAGGTCGCTATTTGTGACCCAGAGCTTCGGGTACTGTAGTCAGCATGTGATGCCGGCAGGGGCATCTTGTCACAGCAAGACTCATGGCTGCCTGGTGTCTGCCCACAGGCCACCATTTCGTCCTTCATTGTCACAGAAAGATGCCTTTGGTCTCTTCTGTGCTGACGCATCCTTGTGCACTGGTCACAGACAGCTTTGTAACTTCGGGCGGGGGCGTCGTGTCGGGCCGGTCATTGCACAGAGATGTTTAGATAGGACGCCCCCGGAGGTTGGGCAGCACCTGATTCAAACTCAATTCTCGTCGGGCATCGGCCGAACGCTCGCCTGCTCTTGTGCTGTTCCCATGTGGAGGGACAGCGAGGTGTGCCCGCCTACAGCAAACGCGCTCTCTCCTGCCCCTGGGGCTGTTTCTTGGAAAGCCAGGCCGCACCCCCAACCCCGCCAGCCCGCTGGCAGCTTGCTCAAGTCCTATACACTATACCCGATTGCAAACCCAACCGTATTCCATGTAAACGTGTGGCACGCCCACTCAGATCCCATCGCCAATGTGCCGGCGCATACCTGGTGTCTCCACGAGCCTTGCTTGCGAAAAGATTGGACTTCTGCAATGAAAAAGGCCTCGTAGAATGGGGTGAGACTTTTATCTCAAGTGACCTTGCTGCCCCATGATAGAGTGCACCCCACACTGTGGCGTGGAATTGTGAAATGCTGAACAATGTTATGCAACTTGTGATAGCCGCTACAACGACAGATACTTTGAATGGAGCGTGCGACATTTCATCATCCACATGCTGCCATAGGATATTTGGCTGGAGGATGGCAAGGAATGCAGGTTCATAGCAACATACCCCCCTACCCCATACCGGGCAGGTCCCAAATTAATACAGTACCTACAAGGCGTCGCTTGCGCGCAGCACGTAAAAACACCAACAACATCGGGTGGGGGGCAACTTGTGCCCATTGGATTCAAAGGTTGAGGATCACGCCCATGTGTTCTGGCACTGTTTTTTCAGTGCATTTATGTTTGATACGCTTCGACGCACCTTCGGCGTGGTGGACCATGATTTGCAGGCTATTGAGCCAAGTTGGCTCTTGTTCAACCAAGCCCACCCCGTCGCCCCTGCCAACGTGTGGACTCACGATGCCACTTGCGGCAGTGCACATTGTTGCACAGGAAATCACACTAGGAGACAGCATTTTAGAGCTACAGGATGTGTTGATCAGGGACAGAAGCATCTGCTTGGTGCAAGAGCTGATGGAAGGTTGCGATGCAGCGGAGCTCTTACTGCACTCAGGGCAACTGTCTGCAGACGATGTGGTACGACTACTGTGCACCGTGTTGCGCGCTCTACGCGCGTTGCACGAAAACGGCATTGTACACCGTGATCTTAAGCTGGCAAATGTGCTGCTGCCAGGCAATTGTACGTGTGCCTGTGTTGCGTGACGTAGTGGCCCCCTCACAGCCTGCGTGTCCATCGATGTTTGGTGTGGGCTCAAAAGTGTTGGCCCTCGCCATGCATGTGTGCCTTTGGTAGTCACGCAAGGACTGGCCATGTGGTCTGCTGTCAAGGCTTCGTGCATGTCATGCTGCTCCGAGAGATCACCATGATCTGTTTCTCTTCGTGGTGATGTAGGCCAGATGCACAATGCCCCCCCCCCCCCCCGACCCCACACTCCCCCCCCCTCGCCACACACACAAAACCCGGGAAGCCTCCTACAGTTCGGCACTTTGAGCCTCACATTCGTTTTGGAGGCCCACACCTCACGCGTCAACTACATGCCAGCAGTGTCTACAAGTAGCAGATTGCATGTTCTTGTAGTAGATACTTTCTACCAACCACAGAAGGTGCGATCATTGCCCCCATCCTCTGACCCCCCCCTTAATGGCCTAGGAGCTGCAGTGAGTATGATGTCCTCTGGCAAGCCTCACCAGTCTCAAGACCTGTAGACCTGATCCTGTGGTCTGATGGCTCAGCCCTGACTTCGTGCATCATGTCTCAGACTGTGCACCACTTCCCATGTGTCTCTGACACTGTAGCACGTTGTGGACCTGTGGTGGCTGTCACTGCTTGATGCACCACTGAGTGCTTTGCGTAGGGCCTCAGCACCCCCAGTCAGAACCATGAATTGACATGGTTGTGTGTGCATGCGTGCATGTGCATGGGCATGTGTCAGACTTCACTGCATCTGGGTCGCCCACGATCTGCGACAGCCTTGTGGCCCTGAGTCCAACGCAGCAACGTGAGGGAGCCCGAGAGGACCTGACAGGTCTACCATAGTACCATACCTCTGGGGAAGGCGCTTCAGGATCCGTCAAGACTGTTGGACACACTCCCATCCCATCCCATCCCCCTGCTCATGTGAGCCCCCCTGTGTTCCCTGGCATTGCTAGTAGTTGGATTTCTCGTTCATGTCTGCATGTTGTCCTTGTTTGCTGGGTCCTCGTGGTGTGGCCGTTTCGGAACCTCGCAATGGGTACAGTCAACTCATCTCTTTGCGCTGCTCTACTACAAGAAGAAAAATTCCGGACAATTAAAAGAGTGCCATAAATAGAAATGTCTGTTTCAACTTGCACAACGTCAGTTGCTCCCCACCCATGGGAGGAATTTCCTCTGAGTCCCATTGCTGTGCCCTGAATCATGGAAAAAATTGTGGGACCCTTCCGCCTTGTAGAGTCATGTGTGCAATCTCTCTGGTTCTATCAAACTCATGGTGGCGGCCTTCGCCCACAGGCCTGTACCTCGTCCAGCCTCTGTTTGCACAGAATCTGGTGCAGCCGCTCATTTTGGTGGGGCTTTATCACTTGAAATTGCTTCCCTATCCTGCCATGTCATGGATGAAACTGTCTTGTTCATAGGGCCTGTCTGCATCCCGGCGAAAAGGGCCTGTGTCTCGACCATTTGTGGATCAAGGGAAGCATGTTTGTAGGCGTGCACAACCCACCTTTTCCTATTTCAGCCACAACCATGACGAGCATTTCGATTCCAATTATTGTCATTCGTTGGCATGCACCATGTCAACGCTGAATGTGGGCACTGTGCACACACCGCACACACATGGAGCACGCACTGTGCAAAAATTCCCGCTTAATCAAGCCCCCCAGCCCCCATTTCAGGGGATGGAATCCACTGTTTCAGGGCAATGTATCGGGGGATGGTAAACTTTGGGCCAAAACTGAAAATTAGGGCCCGGTGCGCTCTTTCTTCAAGCTTTGATGATCTTTGGTTCTTGGCAGCGCTTGTCATGTGTGGTGTCAGCCTCAGGACTTCGTAACTATTCGGAAAGATCGTTGCATGCACACCTTTTCGTCCGCCAGCAATTGTACCAGCATCATTTAGAATCACCATGACACTTCCCACGGAGTCTGCATCTAACATGTAATACCCCAACACTACGATGTTCATAAATGCAGGGCATTAGGTGCAAGGGCCAATTCATTGCATGCTTTCTCATACTTTCTCGACCACTCCCTGTCCGTCCCATCCTGTCCTTCATGCACACACACAATGAGAACTGCGAAAACAAGAACAGAGCAAGAAAAGCGGTGAAAGAAAACTCCTTCAGCAATGTGCAGCTTTGGACTGTGGGTGTGGTGTGATACAGTTCATACCCTGTGCCCTCACCTACCCTCTGCGTCGTTCTGCACCTACCAACGGACCAGGAAATAGACCACGCAGGAGTTTGCAGGAGTTTGCGTTCTGACAGCCCAATGCAACCAGTGTTAGGTGCTACCACCTAACCACACACACACACACACACACACACACACACAAATGAGACAGAAAAATGCAGGAAAGACATTTACTCCGGGCTGGCCCTGGTGCGCAAAAGCGGCATGTTGGGGCACACACTGGTTCATACCCCTCCGGCCGAAACCTTACTGGAATGGCTGCATCCGTGTACACAGTGCCCCTCCACTGTGCGTGTCTGTACAGCCAGTGGATCAGCTGTGTGATGACGTTGTGTCTTGCACAAGATTGATGGTGCATGATCGCATATACTGCGCGCACAGTGTTTTCTGCGCTCCACAGGGACGCGGAGTACACACGGCGCACTGATCTATGTAGCGCGTGCATCACAGCCATACGTGCGTAGTCGCTAGCCCGCGCCACCTGTGCCCAAGCCAATGCGGATAGAATCTGGGCTGACCAGCTTTGTTGCCAGGGCAGGGCTGCAGTGAGGCTACTAGTAAAAATGCAGGACAAACATTCTAGCGCTGCCCGGCCCGGGGAAATGAGTGGTTTACCGTAACGAAAAGACCAGTCAGGTTTTAGAGCTGAGGGGTGGGTGGAACTGATTCCGACACTGCCCCCCCCCCCCCCCCGGTCATGCAGATCCCCAGTACCCGGGCAGTCTAGGATAGGCATGCACCTTTACATATTGGGTTACCCGTATCGACACAGGGGCAAAGCACCTCTAGATCCCAAGATGTCTGAGAGCAGGTTAGTGAGAGCAGGTCAGCAACCATTTGAACCACATAGGTACTAGCAACGGGTGGCAGGTTTGGCGCAAAAAAGAATATTATCTCGGAACTGACGGAGGCTGAACCAGATGCGCCCCCGCTGCCAGTAGATATATCCTTTGTCTCAGACACCCAGCACCCCCCGGCCCCCCATCCCCCCCACACACAACAACAACAACAACAACAACAACAACAACAACAACAACAACAACAACAACAACAGGAGGCAGCACGAGCAGCAAATCGTAGAGTCTCAGTTTCTCGTCAGGCCACTGCCACAAAAACCAAAAACCCCAGTCTACGCCGTAAGGGCATTATGGGTTCATCAACACGACACACACACACACACACACACAACACAAGGCATTGTACGCTACGCCGACAGTGAAAACATTCGTTCCGGGAGTGTACACGCAGGACAGGCCAGGTTGGGGGTGCCATGAGCATGATTGGGGTTCCAGATTGCACAGTCCTTGGAATGTCACAAAAAAATACTGCAAAAAGCAACATAGATATGGGTCAGAGACAGTGAGTTGCTGCTAAAAGCGCAAGGTTTTGGAGCGCATGCAAAGTCTGGGGGAGCCGCCTGCGGGGAGCGACCACAGGGTGTGGGCATTACATGGGTTAAGGCACACGCGGGGTGATGGGGTCTTGAAGGTACCCGATGGGACCTTTCGTGTCTGGAGCTGGCCGGGACTGGGCAGGCGGGGTCGTTGAAGAGTGGGTAGATTTGTGTTCACTGGGGGGCTGGGGGTTCAGATGACACAAACATCAGCGTAAAAGTGGCCTCAAGCAAGAGCTCAGCGCCATGACTAATGGCACATCCCCCATCATAACTCAGCTTCACTGCAGGGGAGCATGGTGCCCTTGAAACACAGAATATGGCGCGCGACACATATGGGGCGGACAATCCTGCCCATAAACCACTGAGTCAATCAGTTGATGTGGACTGCCACGATAGGGGGCACAACTGCTGGTCATACACAGTGGGTGCTGCACTGGAAAGCTTGCAGGAGAGCAGCTGCCAAAGCTCTAACTCCTCCTTCCCCTTGTAGCTGGCAGTCCCTCTTCCCGGGTGGCCTTCAGGAAAGACAAAAAGCTCCACGCAGTGCGCAACAATGGGTGCTCCCAGGCTGCCTATGGCAATGCATGCATGATGCACAAACTGCTGCATCGGGGACCAATAGCTGCATAGCTCCAGCCGTGTGTCTCTGGAGCCCTGTTGATTCAGTGCCTTTCTGGAGAAAACCCTCAATCAAATACTGGCTGCAACACAATTGCTTTATTGCACCATCCTACTGTCCTCACGTTGGGATGGTGGAGCTGGGGAGTGCGCACAATCACCCAGGGACCAGACAAACCTGTGCCCTGCAATGAACGCCGCAGCAGCAAAAAAGTCTACAGCTGCAAGACCAGACACCACAAATAACCGGCTCAGCACTGGCGCCATGGTCGTAACGTCGGATCATGCGGTCTAGAAAGGTGGAGGGGCACTGGGCCCAGCAACGCTAACCATATGACACAGACCACATGTCTACTTTTTGCGCAAAGCCCCGGCTGCCTCAAGCATAGGCACCAACTTGCCTTGCCGCTGCAGAGTGACCACTCCCCCGAGACCACCATCGTTGCAGCCCCCGACATATTGGCCTTGGATCCAGATGCTGCGGACATGAAAAAGCGGCAGAGAAAGAACAGAAGTTGAGCTGCCCTCTGCACCCAGCCAACCACGCTACACCGATGCCACTGGAATAGGGCTCAGGTTGGAGCTGAGGGGGCTCTTATCTGCACCGCACACGCACCGCACGCTTCAAAGAACACGCTTCGCAGTGCAAAAATTGGAACTCAGCGAATCAATACCCATCCACAGACAGCCACCGGCGGGTGTCATGCCACAGCCCACTCTTTGTGCCGCCCGGCACTGCAACTGGCACATTTCCTGAGCTGTGTGCGTGCTCTGCACAGACTGTGCAGTAGGGCCCTGTCAGCTCTGGATCACCAGCACATGTGCACATGGGGAGAAGACACTTAAAGCAGCTGTGGGCATCAGCAAATGTGGAATCAGCATACAGAGCATTCAATGCAGGTCCTCCTGACAAAATTAAGGGTTTTCTGCCAGATAAAATCCCTTTGGAAAATAGACGTTTTCACGGTGTGCGTCTGCAGGTGTCAGAACTCATTGCTGTGGCCCCTTGAATCGACCTGCATGCAATCATGATCACCAACCAGCATTCAAAATCGCACTCCCAAGCGGTGATGGCCACACCCTGTGCATGCCCTATGCGCTCTTCGTGCATGATGTGCACGCCTGCCCAGGCGGGAAATATAAGTAGTGGCTTCCTTTGGGGTGTCGGGTCCGAGGCCCCTGGCACAGGTACGAGGCGCCTGTGCCGTAAATCACTTTTTTTTAGTAAATTTCAGACGTCTTGCAATGCCTTTGTTGGGCCTCGCCCTTGCAGCCTAATTCGAAGGGGTGGGGGGTCTGGGAAACAGATTCGAAGGGCCCATCTCCCCGTGGTTGCAATTTACGGCAGGCCATGAGGTTCTCAATGCTATTGCTGATGACTGTTTAATGCCGATTCATTCAAGGGCTCACAACAACTACCTTTAGAACCCCTGGACGACAATCCTAAAAAGTCTGCTAATTCTGAACTCTGGTGCAAGATAGTCATGCACAGCACATGCACAAGACACACAGGGCATGCACAGAGCATGTTAGGCGCGCATACAGGGCAGCCACAGGTCATGCACAGGGCCTTGTGGCTGGTTCTACCGCTGGTGCGCATGTTGGCGCTGCACTCAGGAACCCAAGCGGTGGGCGGCATTGCAATTACGGTTGAATAAATGCCGGTGAAAACAACCGCCGCGACACAATGAGCCTTTTCATGGAGGGCGAGCCCCTTCATTGACATTGGGCAGTCCCAGAGTCTGAGCACCGCGACTGTGCAAGCGGCATTGGTCACACTGCCACACCAAACACTTGGGGGACGGCACGTGGTATCGGCCAAACGTCTGCAGGCGCAGACCCTCCCGCATCCGTGTTTCATGTGCTGTCAACTGACCGCCCCCCTCTGTGACATAACGTCCTATCAGTGAATTTGTGCAGGGCGCTGGACAGCGGCCCTGTTACTTCCTCCACTGCACTCAGCCGTGCCTGACCACAGCAGCCGTACTCAGCTCTGTAGACTGGTTGGGCCCTGGGGTAGTCTCTGCCGCGCCTCACACACGAAGTCAGCCCGGCCCCAGAACCAAAACCATTCACTGCGACTTCGGTCGTCCCAGACCCACGCATGAGGCCACACACCTGGGCACAGAGGTGCGCCCTGTCTTCTGCCCCAGCTCTGCGCGGATGGCCTTGCCCTCCGGCACCACGTTCAGCTCCATCACGTCGTACTCCGCCCCAACTTCATCGAGGAGAGCCTTGGCCTTGATGCAGAAGGGGCACGTTGTGAAGGAGTACATCGTGACGGCCGACTTGTTCTCGAACTCCTCCATCACACGCTTCGTGGCCTACGGGACGCGTGCATCCAAAGAGTGGGCATCCTACCCTCCCGCAGGGAATCGCTTGAAGGGCAGCGCTCTGCAGGGGCTGTGCAAGGGCTCTGCAGGGGCTGTGCAAGGGCTCTGCAGGGGCTGTGCAAGGGCTCTGCAGGGGCTGTGCAAGGGCTCTGCAGGGGCTGTGCAAGGGCTCTGCAGGGGCTGTGCAAGGGCTCTGCAGGGGCTGTGCAAGGGCTCTGCAGGGGCTGTGCAAGGGCAATTGGAAATGCGATTGCTACTGGGCAGCAACGCGGCAGCAGGCGGTATCTGTCGGTTACAAACGCGGTCCGCAGAGTTGGGGGTGTAGACGACCGTCGTTCAGGTTGTAGAAGCGGTCTGTGGAGCAGCAGCGTGTTGGATCTGAGAAACAAAATCGTACCTGTCCGGGAAAAATATAAGAAAGCTGTCCTTTAAAACGGTCCTGCTGTGGAGGAAGGCCCGCGTTCAAGCGCTTCCCAGCCCCCCCTTCTCCAACTGGTCCTGCTGTGTGACCTTCCGTCCACCAAATTGCAGGACCTTGATCGACCTTCGCCGGGCTCGCCGGGTCCACTGTATGCCCACTCTCGCTGAGCTCGACCCATTTACCCTTTTTTCGTTAGCGGCGCCCTGTCTTCCAGCGCCGCGTGTAAGGCGTCCAATCGCCGCACCGCCCCCCGAGTGTACTCGGGTCTGTACTCCAGGGGTACACTGCATTTGGCTCAGCTCACCCGCCACCGGGACCAAGCAAACCCTTCCCGGACAGGCTTAGCTTAGGCTGCCGCGCGCACGTTTGTGCACCGATTCCGGTACACTACTCCGACCAATGCGCCTTCCATCGCCTCTTTCAGCCCGCACTTTTTGGGGCTCAAGTGGAACCCCCCCACTCCGGAGTTGAAACCAGGCCTTTGCTTAGCACTACTGCGGGACGGGGACGTCATGCTGGCTGTCCCAGGCTTTTGGCCGACCCACCCACCCACCCACCCGCTCCTGTGCCTGAGGGTGGGGTCACAGCGCTCGGTCTACTGCAACTTTGACTTTAGAGAGCAAGACACAAACGGTGTGAACAGACTGACCCACAGCCTATTGGCAGTCTCTCGAGCCCAGTAAATACCCACCGAAAAAGGCATACCCCCCCCCCCGGGGGATATCTGGAGTTTTCGAAAAATCAAGGGGAAATCGAGCTCACCCAGCCACCCTCCCTCCCTCAGACCCACCCGCCCATCCACCCTCAGCAACAAACCTACCCACCCTCGGACCCTGTGGGAAGAGGACCGATGGCGCCAGCCACGTCCAGTCCCTTCCACACAGCCCAGGGAAGGTCAGCAAGACGTCCCCCATCAGAAGGGCCCAAGATTCCCCTTCACTAAACCCTTCAGTAATGTGCCCGAGCAAACCTTGTGGGGAGAGGAGCGATGGCACCAGCCACTAAATGAGACCGCCCCCCTCTTCGCAGCCGCATAGGTCAGCATGGGAAGGCCTAGCAACGGAGTGCTAGGAAAGGAACCAACAAACGTGGGGTGATGCACCACTCACTCACCCACCCACTCATCACCCACCTACCCACCCACTCACCCACTCACTCGCTTGGTAACTCGCTGAGTCGCTCACTCACTCGGTCACTCTCACCTGTTTACGCGCGTGAGCGCACGCACGCACCCACGGACGGACGCACAAACCTCTTCGTCATACCCTCCTGCCAATGACTTGACCAACCACTTCTTACCCTCTACGAAAGGATTCTCAAACTTCATCTGCGTCGAGATGATGTCCTACAGAGTCAGAGACGTCAGCGCCGAACAGTCAAACAGGTATCATTTCCCTCGTTTCTGGAAAATCCGTAGACCCCTTCAGAAAACGTCTTCATGTGTGGGGACGGTTGCACGCCCTCTCCCATGAGCCATGCGAAGGCGTTCTGGGCTGATGCGCAGTGCAACGCTGTTCAAAAACATTCAGGGCCCCTCATAAAAAGCTGCAAAAGGAATGATACACTCGCAATCATCCCTCAAAACGAGCAGAGCCTGGTACGAGGTTCGTGCCCCTGGCAATCCTATTGATCAACACCAGCCCTCCACTGACTCCACTGATCCTGTTCAGGGTCCCAAAGGGCGCGGGCTGAAGAGGAGTGGGGGGCACAGCACGGCACAGACCCAGACATGGGAGCATGGCAAGGGCACCGCGTTGTATTCCGCAAGTGCGTCTTGCAAATAGAAATTGGCGGCCAAGCAGCGTGTCGCGTTGACAGTGAGGGACGGTGTAACAGACGGTGCTGCTACACGTTATTGGTAGAGGATGACGAGTTTGCCTTTGCCATCATTCAGTATGTCTCTGCACCCCTGCCTTTGGTACCCTTCGCCCTCGTTTTGTTTGAGGTACCCTAAAATGCCGAATTATCACGGTCCCCACCCGCAATGCATCTTGGACGAGGTTCAGGCACAATGGGCATGCGGCAGATCGGTCAGGAGCCCCCCCAATTCCCTGCCAATCGCAGATTTGTGGGGCGGCAAGTACGCAAAAAAATGCGGGTCTGCAAAAGTCTGGAACGCTGGTTATACTGGGGTTAAGCAAGGCAAAGGGATTAGGGAGCAGGGTTTTGCGTAACCACTGAGGTGGGGAAGGGGGAGCCGCCACCCGGGAACGACCCACCCACACACCCAGAAATGGCCCCACCTCCCCTGAGGAAGGGGGGGACAGGGTCAACCCCACACACCCACCCACTCACCCATCTGTAAAGGTTGTCACAAGGCGTAATAAAGAAGCGTGTGGCAAAAAAGAGACATGCACTGGACAGGGCTGCAGAATCCTGACATCACATGGGAATGTGCAGATGTCTGTGCCTTCACCCCTTCATCGGAGGAAGAAAGATATCTGTTTGCCGCAAGCAGGCGTAGGAATAAGAGGGGGGGAATAAGACGTGGTCCCCCCCGCCGATGCCCCCCCTGTGTGGCATTTCGTCTGGTTGTTGTTTCTTTACGGGGCCCTGGACAGTCACCCGTTCTTCCCTTCGCACGTTGCGTCGGGTTGCTTCTTTCTGTCGGCCGCTGCGGCCGGTGCTCTTGCTGGTGTCGTTTCCGCGTTTGTGGAGCCCAGTGGTTGGTGTGCTCGGGCTGTGCTGGATGTGGCATGGTGTGCCGTTTGCGCATCAGTGGCACCCAGTAGTTGGCGTATTGTGGTTGTGCTGGTTGTTGCCGGGATCGTTTGACTGTTTTTGCTGTCCACACGCCTCTGTCCACAGGCCATCCATAATCTGCCTTTCTGTGTTTCTGTGTGCGTGAGGCCCAGGTGCCCTGTTCCTCCACGTGTTGTCCTGGCCGTCCACCATATGTCCCTTTCCTCCTCACGGCTGGTCTGCCCCTGATGGGCTCCCGCTCCTGTTGCGCAAACAGCCCATCTGGGCTACGGGAGACACCCCCCACCTGATGCTGGTTGAGCAGGGGTTGCCCTGGCACACGGTAGCAACGGGGCTGGCTGGCCGGGCCATCCCCTTTGTTGTCGCTGCCTCCCATGCGCACACTCTCCCATCCCCTCCGTTCTGGTTCCCTGTCCTGGTTGCCTCTCCTGCCTTGCTGTGCCCCTCCTCCTTGCCTTGCTCGCCCTTGTCCCTCTTGGTGTGGCTCCCGCGTCCTTGCTCCTCCCCCTGTCTGTTGGCGCTCCACGGTGCCCCTTTTGCGCACCCACTCCTGTCCCATCCGCCTGCCCCCCCCCCCCCCCTACGCGGATTTCACGTCTCCGTATAACGTTGACTGTCCCACGCGCGGTTGGCTGGTCACGGCCCTGTTGCCACCCCCATGGCGGGCACCTCCCGGCGCGCGGGGCACAGCCCCCGCCCTTGTGGAGTTCATGGGCACCTCGTAGAGGGAGGGGGGGGCCTGTTTGCTGATGGCTTGCTCAGCGTGCGCTGCATTTGGTGGTTGCTGCTGTGCTTGCACCTCATGGTCCCCATGTGCATTGCTGTGAGTCCTGTTGGGGCTCGTCTCACCGCCGTGTGTGGGGCGGCCCTGTGCCCAGTTGCTTTGCTGTGTGTGTTCCTCCCAATTTGGTGCTCTTGCTTCTTTTGTTGGTGCAATCACCGCTGCTAGTGTGCGCTGCCGGGGGAGGCGCATGTCACTCCTTGCCTCCCGTTGTGGCTGTCGGGTGGTCCCACTGTGATGTGGGTGGCACCAAGGGCACTGGGGACTTTTGCACATGTCTCCAAATGTGCAAACTGGCCTGTCACTAGTGTTTGTTGGGGTTGCTTTGTAGTGAATGTGATGCGTTGTTGCTCTTGTGCATTTTGGGCTGTTGAGGGGCTCCCTGTTTGAGGACTTCACTCCGGGCTGTCCACGCCTCGGAGCTAGGGACTCGTGTGAGTCCACCCCCTGTTTGGTCGTGTGCAGTGACCACCAATGGTTTGGACGTTGTGTCTCATAAGCGTGCCCAAGGCCCTTGCACTAGGCCCTGGTGACAGAACTTAGCTACTCGCGGGTAGTACATGTTTTAGGTCGCTGCCCAATGGTCAACCGCGTAGCCGGCTGCCAACCCCCCGCAGGGGCGACCCCCCTACTTAGGTTTGGGCTGCCTTCACTTCCCCGTGTGGTCGAGAAGGTGTTGGCTCCCAGGAGTGCATCAGGGAAGCATCCCTTTTGTGTTGTGTGTGTTCGTGTAGCCTTGGTCGTCTTGTGTGGTGGGTGCAGTGTTGGCGCTAGGGTGTGGGGTTGTGGGCCTTTGGTGATGCCCCGCGTGTGTGCCTTGTTTGTTGGCGGCGGTGGTTGTGCGCTCCTCTGTGCGCCTCCGCCAACTCTGTGTGCCTAGGCGTTGCGATGTCTTGTGCT